>QXTE01000001.1:5631318-5644780 GCA_003942145.1 Platysternon megacephalum
CAATCCTTCTTAGGTTTGGCCGGCTATTACAGGCGATTTGTCCCACACTACAGCCAAATCGCTGCCCCACTAACTGATCTGACCAGGAAAACCCAGCCAAATGCAGTTAAGTGGACTGATGAGTGTCAGAAAGCCTTTACCCAGCTTAAGGCGATGCTCATGTCTGACCCTGTATTAAGGGCCCCGGACTTTGACAAACCCTTCCTAGTTACCACCGATGCATCTGAACGTGGGGTAGGAGCGGTGCTGATGCAGGAAGGACCGGATCACAACTTCCATCCTGTCGTGTTTCTCAGCAAGAAACTGTCTGAGAGGGAAAGCCACTGGTCCATCAGTGAAAAAGAATGTTACGCCATTGTGTATGCCTTGGAAAAACTCCGCCCATACGTTTGGGGCCGGCGTTTCCAGCTACAAACTGACCATGCTGCGCTAAAGTGGCTTCACACCAACAAGGGAAACAACAAGAAACTTCTCCGCTGGAGCTTAGCGCTCCAAGACTTTGACTTTGACATTCAACACATTTCAGGAGCTTCCAACAAAGTTGCTGATGCACTCTCTCGTGAAAGTTTCCCAGAATCGAGTGGCTAAAAAGTGTTATTAACATGTTTCCATGATTTGTAGTCTATGTAATAGTGCATGTGTTTTATTGCTCTGTTTGTTTTACAGTCCTAGGAGGAAATCGCCGCCAGTGGATCCCACTGTGACGATTTGGGGGGCGTGTCATGAATAGTTAGTAAAGGGTTAAAACATAGTACCTGGTGGGCACCTGACCTGAGGACCAATCAGGGAAGAGAGTTTAAAATTCCTAGGAGGGAATTTTTTCCCTCTGTGGGTGTGTGTTTTTTTCTTAGCCATCTGGAATTACAAGGGTCTGGATGTTTAATCAAGTCTCTACAAATTTCCACCTTTATGAACTAAATCCTTCTAGTCAAAATAGTGAGTATTAGAAAGGTACTTGTGTCTTCACCTAATAATCCTATGTTTGCAATTCTGTGTGTTTGTTATTGATTATTCTTAATTCTGCCTGTTTTGTTATACTGAGAAAGAGAGAGGATTCTCTCCAGAACTTAGTAAGGTTATACCCTATGAATGCCCAGCTTAGGCTCATAGAGATTGTGTATTTTCTTGTTTTTCTTTTAATAAATTCTTTCTATAAAGATTTGATTAAATCCTTTCTACTGTGGATACAGGGGGAGGGAGCTAAGAAAACATTCTTCTCTGTAGTGAGACGGGTTATCTCCGGGCAGAGAAAGGAGGGGGAAGAAATCATTCTCCCTGGGTTTGATTCAAGCAGTTTGAATCAGGTATCTCTTTCCAGTGACTAGGAGAGAGGGAGGGGGGAGGTTTCCCTCCTGTGAGTGGATCTGTGTTTCCCCAGGGAACGCCTTTGGAAAGAGGCAGGGGAGGGAAACCGGGGTGTCCCGGCCCACGTAATTGACCGGGTGGTGGCAGCAAAAAGGGAGACCCACCCTAGGATTTTAGGGTGAGGAGTACATGCGGGTCCTCACTTTGGAACCCCCCAGTTTCAAGTGAGGGTAGACTCTGACAAGGGTTTCATGAGCCACAGCATTAACGGGTAAGCGGGGTCTCCAAGGATCACAATGGGCATTTCGACTTCCCCTAATGTGATCCGCTCTGGGAAAAAAGTCCCGCCCTGCAGCTTCCTGAACATGCCAGTGTTCCGAAAGATGCGTGCATCATGCACCTTTCCAGGCCAGCCTGTGTTAATGTCAATGAAACGCCCACGGTGATCCACAAGCGCCTGGAGAACCATAGAGAAATACCCCTTCCGATTAACGTACTCGGATGCTAGGTGGAGTGGTGCCAGAATAGGAATATGCATCCCATCTATCGCCCCTCCACAGTTAGGGAAACCCATTTGTGCAAAGCCATCCACAATGTCCTGCACATTACCCGGAGTCACGGTTCTTCTGAGCAGGATGCGATTAAAGGCCCTGCAAACTTGCATCAGCACGATTCCAACGGTCGACTTTCCCACTCCAAACTGGTTCGCGACCTATCGGTAGCTGTCTGGAGTTGCCAGCTTCCAGATTGCAATAGCCACCCGCTTCTCCACTGGCAGGGCAGCTCTCAATCTCATGTCCTTGCGCTGCAGGGTGGGGGCGAGCTCCTCACACAGTCCCATGAAAGTGGCTTTTCTCATCCGAAAGTTCTGCAGCCGCTGCTTGTCATCCCAGACTTGCATGACGATGTGATCCCACCACTCAGTGCTTGTTTCCCAAGCCCAGAAGTGGCGTTCCACGGTGCTGAGCATGTCCGTGAATGCCACAAGCAATTTCGTGTCGTACGCGTTACGTGACTCGCTATCATCGTCGGACTCCTCACTGTCACTTTGGATCCTAAGGAATAGCTCGACTGCTAAACGTGAAGCGCTGGCGAGACTCGTCAGCATACTCCTCAGCAGTTTGGGCTCCATTTCCCGCAGACCGAAATGGAACACACAGATCGCGCTGCACAGAAACCATTGAAAGATGGCGCCAAATGGCACCAAATGTGGACGGAAACACAGGGATTGCTGGGATGTGAAGCGATGCATCACGGGGCATTGGGACAGGACCCAGAATGCCCCCCCCCGTCCCCTTCCCACAAGCCACGGCGCCAGAATGGGAAGAGGTGCTCTGTGGGATAGCTGTCCATAATGCGCTGCTCCCAATGCCACTGCAAGTGCCGCAAATGTGGCCATGACAGTGCGCTGTCAGCTGTCAGTGTGGACAGACTGCAGCGCTTTCCCTACTCAGCTGTACGAAGGCAGGTTTAACTCACAGCACTGTACATCTGCAAGTGTAGCCAAGCCCTAATTTAGGCACCCGGGATGGCTGCTCTAGAGATGCAGGAAGCTGCACTAGTCTGTAATTAGGAGGGCCTCGCCCTCCCCCAGGGTTATGAGTTCTTGCTGTGTCTCCAAGAGGTGAAGCACAGAATCTTGCCCCGTATTATTTCCATCCCCATGGCCCCCTCCATCCTGCTCCTTTGAAGAACTCTAGTATCAAAATAGCAGAGAGCATCCTGCTATTTATCATTCTTAGAATGCTCTCTGCTGTTCAAAATATGGGCCCCCTGCCATCGGGTATTTTGTTTGTGTAATGTCCAAGGGATTTCTTTCCTTTAAGAAGTGATTTAATCATTTTCTTACTGCTCACAGGAGTAATTTTCCCACTTTGGCCTTTTTAATCTTATGGGAGTAAAGGTTCAGCTAAAACATATCTGACACTTATACAATACAATGAATCACCACCTGCATGCATTAATTCACAAAATAGGTTCCATTGCTGTCTCAAAATATCAGACCTTAACATAACATCACTCTGACCACCTTGCATTTTTTCCTACTTCAATTCCAATGTGATTGTAGCAGTTACCATTTTACAAATGGAGTGAGAGGTTAGTGCTTTTAATTCAATTGAAAGCTGATTAGCTGTTATGCTGGAAGGTGTTAATGGCTACCAGCAAACATCTTTGATTTGTAGGCAGAAACCATGTTAAAGTTGATGGGCATGACAGCCACCTTTCATTAGGCAAAATGAAGAAGCAATTAAGCTCCTTTATGTAGCTGAAACAATAGAAGCTGCTACTGAGGGCACTGTACCACATGGGAAGGCCTGAGCAAGAACTAATTCGGGGACAAGAGGGTTTTCCCTGAGGACTGATTGCAAATGCAGGGGTTGGGGATTGATTGGTTGCAGCTGTGTTTATCTGTGTGGGTTTCCGAGGCAAAAAGCAACCAGAAAGCCAAGAGATTAAAGGCACAGCTACACTAGAGAGTTTACAGCTCTCTGTGTAGCTGCTCTAAGCTGATGGGAGAGAGCTGTCCCATCGACTTAACTACTCCAGTCCCCATGAGTGGCAGAAGCTATGTCAGCAGGAGAAACTCTCCTGCTGACATAGCGGTGTCCACACCAGCGCTTATGTCGGTATAACTTATGTTTCTCAGGGGGGTGGTTTATTCATACTCCTGAATGACATAAATTATGCCGACATAGCTTAGGAGAGCCCGAGAAGTATTTGTGAGGATGCCTTTTGGAGGGAGAAGAGCCAGAGCTCTGTGGGGCACAGGACTGTCTGGAAAGGCAGACTTGGAAAATGTGAGCAAAGAAACTGCTTCCTGTTCTTTGTTTCTACTATGGTCATGGAATCAACTTTGTGTACGTGCTTTGTAAGTAAACAGGATTGCACCAAAGAAATAGCTGACTCGTTGTTGTATTAATTTATTCTCCAAATAGAAACAATATGGTTAGGCTCTGAATTTTGGCCAAATGTTCAGGCCAAGGGCAACAATACTAACTTACACTAGGAGATCAGACCAGCACACAGCTGGTCCGAGATTGTGAGAGCCTAAATGTGGCTTAAACCATCTTTGGCTCTTTCCCCGCTCCCCCTTGTTTTACCCAATGGGGGGTGCTGTACACTCTTCAGTTGCAGACAAATCTTGGAATCAAAGTGTTTTAAGAAGCAAAGTTCTTACCTCTTATCCACTGGCCAAAGATGGTAGAACGTATAGACTATCTGAGTCTATTTGTCTAATTACTGTGTTTATGCCATTGCTCAGGCACTCCAGGGTACTAGAATTAACAAGCCCACTCCCTTCTACTCATTAAAGGTTTTCAATTTTAATGTCTTTTAGTGCTTGAATTGTTAAAAACATTATCCTTCCATGACTTCTTTCATATACCTAGCAGACTAGTGTGACTATGTTTGCAAAAATGCCCAGCTAGATCTCTGCATGCATATTACTTAAAATTAATTAGATGCGAAATCTATAGCATTAGATGCAGAATTAAGATTGAAATAAAAAATGAGGAAGGCCCAGATATGAGAGCTCTTTCTGCAACCTTAAGTCAATCATCCTGCACATACTATGCATTTTGTAATGCACATTAATAACAAACAACAATACATTTTTACAAGGCTTTTTTTTTAACTTACCTGCTAAATGTATTACTTAAGTATCAGAAATTCGACATGTGCAACATGATTAAGTTAGCATTTTGGGAGCAGCCTTAGCTTCTGGAAAGTCTTGATTTGAGTCCTTGATCATTACATTGCATTTTAATTTCCCTGGTATAGGTGTATATATAATTTTAAAAAGACCGAGAAGAAATAGGAACCTGCAGCTATTTGGCTTGGGGAATTTAAGCTCCCTTGTCTTTACCACTGGCTCTTGTAAATTTTTCTCTCTGCCTTATTAGTATTTTATTATCTTTATTGTGATAGCACCTAGGGACTGTATCTGGGATCAGGGCCCCATAGTGTTAGGCATTGTACAAACAATGGTAGTCCCTGCCCTGAAGATGTTACAATTTAGATAATGAGGAGGGAGGTGGAAAAGAGAGATATAACATACAAGCAAAATAACAATGTAATTATATGTAAGTGACGTGTTTGTTCCACAATGTATGTTGTTTATTTGTTTTTTAAAGTTTTGGGTGGGGTTTTTTAGTAGGGAAGTAGTGAAACTGAAAGATAAAGGGAAAGGGGACTTAGAAGGGAGAGAAGAAAAAGGGGATAGAAGGGAGAGAAAGAAGGAGAGGGCCATGGAGTACTGTCAGAGTCAAACCCACGTCTGTGAGACCGATGGTTTAAGATTTTATTTCCTTCCAAGGCCCTGAAGGACAAGGGCAACCTTTTACCCTTCTCCTGCATTCACCACAAGTGAATTATTGATTAGACTTCATATGTCTGATATTTCCACCCATTCTTTTCTGCGGGTAGTGAAGACATACCCTTAGTAAAGATTCCTTTATTACTAGATGTGCATAGGTATGTTATTGGGAACCCACCAAGGGAAAGAAGAACAGGGCTTCTAGAGACGAGGTTCTTAAACTATTGTCCATAGAGCACTTGCTGATGGTCCAAAGTGAACTGGCTAGTTACATTGTGCTGGCTCTCCTCTTTTTTTCTAGCTAACTTGTATTAAAAATACCTCAAATAGTTTCCTAATATTTTTCCATATAAGCAATAATTATGATTGACACAGGGATGTTATTCAATTGTAAATGGGACTGGGAGGCCTGGCAGTTATGAATGAGCAAGAGGAGGTCTCCGTGAGACAATTAGTCTATTAAAATTCAGTCCACACCATGAACAAGCTTGAGAATGCCTATAAGGCCTAGAATTTAAAATGCCTACATTGCTTGCCTCTGAGCTCACAATACAGCTGGCACACTATTCAAAAGGGTATTGGCAGTAAGCTTTTTGTAAAAGTCTCTCTCTCTAGTACCAATGCTGCTTTTAAACACAAAATAGTTACCCAGTCCTAAAAAACTAACGAACTGTCTATATATGTATTTACAGAAAAAATAGTAAGTGTATTATTGGATGTAGGCGATTTACTCCCTCTCTCTTTTCTGTTCTGCTTTTGTCTTGCCTCTTCTTTCTTTCATTTCACATTGCTCTTGGCTCTTTGCCCTCTTCTTTCTCATCATCCCACTAGTGTTGTTTTATCTGTAAAGTTTTTCAAAAACATGTACACACTTTGGTCCCTCCAACTTGATCCCCTTGCCTGTTGCTCTTGGAACTGCATTTCCACATGTTTTGTAGAAACAGGACACATCTGCCACACAACAAAGCTTGGAGGAGGGCATCCAGTCTTTTAGTTCCCAAATCACTTTCTCCAAATATGGTGTCATGAAATTGGGGCTAAAAATCAATTGTAGTGTAATTGCCCAGGAAACACACCCACCAATGTGTGCATTCCTAGTGAAATAAGATTGCTGCTGCTGCTGCTTTAGGGGAATGTTAGAACAATTTACTAGTCACAAATAATGACAGATTAACTTGTATCCACACCTGTCCTTCACCTTTTTATCACAGGTCGTCATGCTTCACAGCTGATCCGTTACTAAGGAGGCGTGTAGAGCTCTAGTGGTGGAAACCACACTGAATCAGACCAATTGTACACAGAAAGATCTTATGTTCCTATGCTATGGTTGTAACAAAAACTACAAGATAGCATACACAAGCCTGATTTTTATGCTGTTTTGTAGCTTTTGTAGTCAGTGGTGCAGGAACAGTTTCTGTAGTGGGCATGCTGAAGGCGGAAACCATGTATTTGGGTTGTTATTACTACTTCAAGCCAGGAGGTGTGGCAGAACTCCTAGTTCCAACACCTATGTTTGTAGTCATGTACACCTGTGCAAATGTGGAGGTAAAACACTCCTATTCTAATCTGATAGCATTTTACACCCATTCTGCAGATTTCAGAGTAGCAGCCGTGTTAGTCTGTATTAGCAAAAAGAACAGGAGTACTTGTGGCACCTTAGAGACTAACAAATTTATTTGAGCATAAGCTTTCATGGGCTACAGCCCACTTCTTTGGATGCATAGAATTCTGCAGAGTTGTAGATGAATACATGAGGTGCAAGTCAGTAGAGAAAAAGGCCCATGGCAACTTCAGCTAGTGCTGACTCAGCAACAGTTTATTCCTTGAATGAGGCACACTGTTGTCACTCCATAATACCTCTGTCCAAGCTTTGCACAGGCTATGCAGTCATTTCTATATATAGTTGAAGGTTTTGGGTAGGAGCTAAGTAACATTGCTATATGGTCAGGAACCCAATTATTTAAGACCTTGCCTCTCTCCCTATCTCCCACTATGGGTATTATTGCCTCACCCTTACTCTCAGTCAACCTTAAACTTTCACAATGGTGGTTTTTTTTGAAGTAGTCAGCTGTTCACTAGCAACTGGGACCACCATCTCAGTTCACAAAAGCCACCAAACTGTTATAAAAAGGTAGCTATCTGTCACCACTCATCTGGACCTGAGTTGAATAAGCAATATAAAAAAGAATGCTTCTGTATCGTGTTACCAATCCCTTAAAACTTCTAAGGCTAGATTCTGATCTCATTTACAGTAGTATTAATAAGTAACCCTTTGACTTCAGCACAGTTATTTCTCACTTATACAGTTATAAATGAGACCAGAATCTGCCTTTTTTCCCCTTCTCTACTAAATACTACTCAACCTTGCCACTAATACCCTAAAAGCTACACAGTAATTGGGTTTGTGTAGCATCAATATAGGCGGTTACTGTAGGTGTCTTGTTTTCTTGTGCATAATAAAATTCAATAATAGTTTTAAGTCCCAAAACTGGTTTATTTTCTATTTGAATGATATTCTATCTTGTTTGATTTGTAGGACTCTGGACTTCACACCAAAAAGATGTTTCTCAACTCCAAGTGGAAAAAAATTCCTTTTCCCCCCCAGAAACGGTGGTACACCTCTACCCCGATATAACACGAATTCGGATATAACGCGGTAAAGTAATGCTCCGGAGGGGGGGAAGGGGCTGCACACTCCAGTGGATCAAAGCAAGTTCGATATAACGCGGTTTCACCTATGATGCGGTAAGATTTTTTGGCTCCCGAGGACTGCGTTATATCAAGGTAGAGGTGTATTTAACATATGTATAAATTATACATGAGACTTAGGTACCTAGGTGCTTTGGAAAATCCCAACAGGAGCCTATCTGAATCGTTAAGCATCTAAATACCTTTAAAAATCTGGCCCTAAATTTATTTTTCATCTCTTGTTAGCCATGACATGCTCATTAGCTGTGCACTGGATAAAGAAAGACCATTCAGACATAGCCACTTGATTTAAAAGGGTCTTGGACATGTTGCTCATGTAAAAGCTTACAGACAATACAAAGATAATTCCTAGTGATTTTAGGACAACCTAGCTCCCCCTTTCTAAGAATTTTAACAAAATAATTCTTTAAAAATACCTAAGCAGAACAGGTAAATGTAAGTGCTTTTCTTTATTATGATATAGATACAGTCTTTCCCTGACACCCTTGTGAACTTCCTTGTTATCTCTGGTGTCTTCTCTCATTATTCTGTTTGCCAGATCTGTACATACATATGTTGTATTTTTTATGGTTGTAGAATAATATCATTCTCTCACATGTTTTCTTAGTTTACTATTTTATGTTATTTCTTAGTTATTCCAGTCATATGCATTTTTGAATATGGATTATATAATTAGAATGAAAGAGCTGCTAGGAATAGATCTATGGTCCATCTAGTTCAAGATCCTGCTTCTGGCTGTAGCCATTGTCATTTCCTTCAAAGGAAGACACAAACCCGCCCTAATATAATTTTATATCAGGGTAAAGACATTTTTTCTTAAATCTAATTTGTAATCAGTTTATTTCATAGGCATTTGGATTGATAACCTTGTAATTTCATCATAACTGGATAAATGAAGATGCTATTCTTATTTTCACAATAATACTTCTCTAGTATATTGCACTTTAGATGTCCAAAGCACTCTGTACAAACAATAACTAATTATTCTATTGTATAATATATTCTAAGGCAACAAATTGCACTGGTTAATTATAATGGGTGTGAACAAGTGCAGTATATTTTTTGTAACAGTTTAAGTTTGTTACCTTTTACTTTAAAGTACCCTCTTTCTTGTGTTATGGAAAAATTATTTTTAGAACATATGAAAGCGTAACTGATGCAGAAAATTGTGGTGAATCACAAACAACTGGGAGGGAAAGACTTCATGAGGGAGGTACGGTGAGACTGTTACAAGATATTTGAGTGGTAGACTTTCAAAATGAGTCCAAGCAAGTGATAAATATATAAACCGTTAACTTATTAGCAAACTGAAAAAATATAAAAAAGGTGGTACAGTTTCCCCAAAGTTCAAATATCCAGACCTGCTAAACTCCAGCTGTTTTGTGAAGAGTGACTCTGAAAATGACACAATTTTACTTGTAAATTTAGCTGATTTGATAGTACTGTAGATTGAAAGACTTCCATAATGCCACACATGCCTAGCACCCAGTCCTTGTCCCTGGCAATGGAGTCTGAGATACATCGGAGGCAAGGCATTCAGGATTTAGGAAACTTGCTGGGCCACATGGAGGGAGCTGGAAAGATGTCCTCCCTTTATACCCAGGCCTGGAGCATTCCTGTATTGGATACTAGAGAGAAATATGAGAAAAGCATCTTGTTAATTCAGTTACAAAACAAAACATAAATCATAGAGTTTAAGAACTGAAGGGACCACCAGATCACCTAGTTAGATCTCCTATATACCACAGGCCACCACCACTACCTAGCACCTCCACACTAAAGTCAACAACCAAAATTAGATCAATGTATTACAGCCCACAAGACACTAGACTATTATATGTCACTGGCAGAGAATAGGAGGCACCGAGGGAAATGATTACGTGACACATGGATTTATATAGCAGCATTATGATATTTTCTGTCTTATTATCTATCCCTTTCCTAATGATTCCCAACATTCTGTTAGTTTTTTTGACTGCTGCTGCATATTGAGTGGATGTTTTCAGAGAACTATCCACAATGACTCCAAGATCTCTTTCTTGAGTGGTAACAGCTAATTTAGACCCCATCATTTTGTATGTATAGTTGGGATTATGTTTGCATTACTTTGCATTTATCAACATTGAATTTCATCTGCTATTTTGTTGTCCAGTCACCAAGTTTTGGGAGATCTCTTTGTAACTCTTCGCAGTCTGCTTTGGGTGCAACTATCTTGTGTAGTTTTGTATCCTTTGCAAATTTTGTCACCTCACTGTTTACTCCTTTCCAGATCATAACTCCTCTCAGCCTTCTTTTTGCTAGACTAAACAAGCCAAGCTATTCCAGTCTCCTCTCTTAGAATAGGCCCTCCATTCCCCCAATTATCCTAGTAGCTCTTCTCTGCACCTGGTCCAGTTTAAATTAATCTTTCTTGAACATGGATGACCAGAACTGTACACAGTATTCCAGATGAGGTCTTACCAGTTGTGATGGGTTCTCCCCCACGCACCCCAGGGTGCCACCCGGAACTGAGGTACGGCTGAGCCCTCAGTCTCACCAATCTGGGTTCCCTCTTGCACTGTGATGTGACAAACTGCATAGCTCTCCAAACTTGCACTCACACCAACATCCACAGACAGGAACCACACCCAACTGTGTTCATGAATGCTCTGGCCAGCCACTCATGCACCCACAATAGAGAGGCTACAGCCAAAATACTCCCAGCTCCCCAGCTTAAGACCTCAGAGCTGCACCATCCTACCCTAGTCAAAACCTGTACAGTATGAATTTATTGCCCAGTCCGCCACTTCTACAAAGGAAAGTGGACGTGCACCAACTCTTGATCATGAGCTGAGATTTATCCCCTTTGTACTTCAAACAACACACAGTGTTTTAGGTAAAGTATAAAATAGCTTTTAAGTGATAGCAAACATATCAAAGTAGATTACTGTACAAAATAAAACAAAACCACAATCTAAGCCTAATGTACTCTTTAGTATT
This sequence comes from Platysternon megacephalum, assembly GCA_003942145.1. NCBI lineage: Eukaryota > Metazoa > Chordata > Testudines > Platysternidae > Platysternon > Platysternon megacephalum. The sequence goes on from QXTE01000001.1 coordinate 5,642,627, forward strand.
TGAATCAAGCATACACAGGCAGGCTTCCTTCTTTCCTGCCTGGGACCAGCACTTCCCCCTCAGTTCAGTCTTTTTCCTCTGGTACTTTCAGGTGTGGGGTTGTAGAGAGAGTGAGGTCCAGTCATGATGTCATTCCCCCCCCCACCCCGCCTTTTACATCTTCTTCCAACTTGCTGGAAAGCTCTTTTGCTGTGATCTGGGTCAAACAGTTCCCATTGTGTAGTGCTATCTCTGAGGGGTTTCTATTGTACACAGTTTCTGGGGTAATCCTTGTGCTTGTGTGTATTTCCTTAATATTTTTTGGCCTTTTTATTGTTGTACCTGAAAGGCTAGCTGTGGGTGTTCCCAGAGTAAGCACATTTGATATACAGATACCTAGTCAATATTCATAACTTCAGATACAAAAAATACATGCACACAAATAGGATAATCATATTCAGCAAATCATAACTTTTCCAATGACATCTTACATGACCCACCTTGTACAAAATGCATCATAATTATGCCATAATCATATCCTAATAATATCACTATGCTGAATATGGGGTGTAGTGTTAGACCAGTGTCTTGTACAATGGCATTAATACTTCCCTATCACTGGAAATGCTTCTCCTGCATCCTAGGATTGCAGTTGCCTTTTTCACAGCTGTATTTCATTGGTGGCTCACAGTCATCCTGTGTTCAATCCATACACCCAGCATGAAATAACAAAATAAAAACGGAAGAAAAGAAAATACAATAAAAATTAGAAGGCTATAGGATAAATTAATTAAAATATTAAAAGCAAGGAACTTACCTCCTTGAATGCTGCTACTCAAAAGTGGTGCAGCAGTGTGTGAAGAGGGAACAGCTGACTTACTGCTATGGCATCTGAAAATGAGAGTGTTTAATTATTACCACTTATGCCAGAGGTGGGCAAACTACGGCCCGCGGGACCCTCCTGCCCGGCCCCTGAGCTCCTGGCCTGGGAGGCTAGCCCCTGGCCCCTTCCCCGCTGTTCTCCCTCCTCCGCAGCCTCAGCTCACGCCAGCCACCAGGGCTCCAGGCAGCGCGGTAAGAGGGCAGGGGAGTTCGGGGGTGTGGGGATGTGGATAGGGTTGGGGTGGTCAGAGGGCAGGGAACAGGGGTGACTGAATGGGGGCAGGGGTCCCGGGGGGCAGTCAGGAACGAGAGGGGGGTTGTACGGGGTGCCAGGGGGCAGTCAGGGGCAGGGGACAGGAAGCAGGGGGGGGTTGGATGCGGTAGGAGTCCCGGGGGGCTGTCAGGGGGCAAGAAGAAGGGGGGGTCGGATAGGGGTCAGGGGCCGGGCCACGCCTGGCTGTTCGGGGAGACACAGCCTCCCCTAACCGGCCCTCCATTCAATTTTGGAAACCCGATGTAGCCCTCAGGCCAAAAAGTTTGCCCGCCCCTGACTTATGCACACACACAATCTTGTGCTAGACAGAGCTATGGAACGAACCAAAAATGCAAACAGGTGAAAATAGATATTGTGAATCCCAGATCCTATGCACCTGCTCCAGGATGCCAGGCATTATGGAATATATTCAGCAATCCAGATAAACTACAATGCTTGTAGGGAATGCTGTGTGTGGATGCAGTGCTCTTTGTGCTCCAACAGGGTGCCTAGTGTGGATACACTGCGCCGCTGCAGCAGCACAATCACACCCATGCAAGAGGAGTATGTACAATTCTTTAGTGAAGATAGCCCCAAGGAAACACAAAACCACCTACTCTGACAAAAATACCATGTTGAGGAGTCATGTTATTTGGTTTTGTCTCATTTATCCGGGACTCATTTTATAAGGATAGTACAATGCTATTGTGACGTTGTGCAGTCTATATGGTTTTATAAAAACATGATAATAAGTGAATATAATGTAACTGGAATATGCTTCATGCAAAAGGTCTCTTGTAAGGTATCATTACAAAGCTTATAATCTACTGAGTGTGATCATCCTATTTGTATAAATGTACCACTCTTGTATCTAAAACTAGAAATATAAAATATAACTCTGAGGGCCTATTGTAATTATGCAAAGTGTGGGCCATTAATGGTGGTTTGGAATCTTGATGACTCCCATTAACCAGGACCATTGTCTGCAGATGGCTGTATTTACCTGTGAGTCTTCCTGTATATGTGTGTGCTGGCAAGTG
>QXTE01000001.1:5646710-5689861 GCA_003942145.1 Platysternon megacephalum
AATCATAGAATCTCAGGGTTGGAAGGGACCTCAGGAGGTCATCTAGTCCAACCCCCTGCTCAAAGCAGGACCAAACCCAACTAAATCAGCCCAGCCAGGGCTTTGTCAAGCCTGACCTTAAAAACCTCTAAGGAAGGAGATTCCACTACCTCCCTAGGTAACCCATTCCAGTTCTTCACCACCCTACTAGTGAAAAAGTTTTTCCTAATGTCCAACCTAAACCTCCCCCTCTGCAACTTGAGACCATTACTCCTTGTTCTGTCATCTTCTATCACTGAGAACAGTCTAGATCCATCCTCTTTGGAACCCCCTTTCAGGTAGTTGAAAGCAGCTATCAAATCGCCCCTCATTCTTCTCTTCTGCAGACTAAACAATCCCAGTTCCCTCAGCCTCTCCTCGTAAGTCATGTGCTCCAGCCCCCTAATCATTTTTGTTGCCCTCCGCTGGACTCTCTCCAATTTATCCACATCCTTCTTGTAGTGTGGGGCCCAAAACTGGACACAGTACTCCAAATGAGGCCTCACCAGTGCTGAGTAGAGGGGAATGATCACATCCCTCGATCTGCTGGAAATGCCCCTACTTGTACAACCCAAAATGCCATTAGCCTTCTTGGCAGCAAGGGCACACTGTTGACTCATATTCAGCTTTTCGTCCACCGTAACCCCTAGGTCCTTTTCTGCAGAACTGCTGCCCACCCAGTCTGTTCCCATTGTCCTACTGTTCTTAGATTTAGGAAGTTTTTCCTGCTATTAAATCTAAACCTGCTAGGCTATACCCATTGCCTCTTGTCCTGCCATCTGTGGCAAAAGAGAACAACTTTTCTCCATCTTTTTTATGGCAGCCTTTCAAGTATGTGAAGATCCCTATTATATCCCCCCTTAATCTCCTCTTTTTTGAACTAAACATACCCAGTTCCTTTAGCCTTTGCTCATATGGCTTGCTTTGCATCCTTGTATCTTCAAGGGTACCTCCACCGTTTTATCCATTTTTATGCTCTCTCCCACCTTATTAGACTTTTTGCTATAGCGACTGCCCCCAGCTGCGAATGGCTGCACAGGGCAACTATTACCCTGTCAAAATTTGTATGAGGTGTAAAAAAGGGTGCCAACCAATGTTTGGAGGCTAGGAACTTCACTCCAGAATTGACCAGAGGGATGGATGCCTGCATAGGTTGAGCACACTATTTCTGCAGAACTCTTAGCCACTGTCACTCAAGGAGCAAAATGCTCAAGTGATGAACTCTGAGTCTCTTCAGGTTAATGCAAAGCCACTATGTCTTGTTAAGATATTAGAGTCATTAATTAAAACAAATCCAAATGTCTAACATGAATTAAAACCAAAAGTACTTTAAATCTTTCATGCTATTTATTAGGGAACAGATTCCCCCCTGGTCTTCACTTACAACAGCTTCTGGAATGCTACTGTATATATAATTTAAAAATCTATGTAGATGAAAAGGGATTTTCTCTTGTCACTTTATAGTACTGTCTTTCAGTATAGATCTGTTTTGCCTTAGACATGTCTAAACAATAGCCTCAGATATTATTTGCAAATACATTTTTCTTTGCAACTTATCAGTAAAATATGAAGTTTTTCTGACGCATTATATTCACACAGGAATTACTTTGATGAAAAGAGCAGAGATCAATTGCACTACATGTATTCTGAGAAACTTGGCAAAAGGCACCATCTAGTGCTCTCTCTCTAGTATTGAAAGAAACTCTCTTTTTTCTTGTGGCTATAGTTACTTCCCTCCCAGTTCTGCCAAAGCTACATTGAAGTTGTGAAGAAAAAATATCTATAAGTGATGGTGCAGATGGGTAAATCCCTTAACATTATGTTTAAAAACATTCTTTGTGCATACCAATTAAAATTTTTATTAAAGTTAATGTTTAAAATCAAATTTACACAAGTTAAGAGGGAAGGTACTGCACATCTGGGGTTGGGCTTGGGTTATGGGGGATTGCAAGTATCGGTTACATTCAAGGTTCACGAGGTACATACGTATCACATAACCAGCATAGATCCAAATTGGTGTGTGGGAGTTTTTAAAGCGTTAGTGGATAAGTGGGCTCAGGTACGCCACCCATGGAATGTATTAAGAGTCCAAGTCGGTATTGGTGTAGAGCAGGGGTAGGCAACCTGCGGCACGCAAGCTGATTTTCAGCAGCACTCACACTGCCTGGGTCCTGGCCACTGGTCCGGGGGGCTCTGCATTTTAATTTAATTTTAAATGAAGCTTCTTAAACATTTTAAAAACCTTATTTACTTTACATACAACAATAGTTTAGTTATATATTATAGACTTATAGAAAGAGACCTTCAAAAAACGTTAAAATGTATTACTGGCACGCGAAACCTTAAATTAGAGTGAATAAATGAAGACTCGGCACACCACTTCTGAAAGGTTGCCGACCCCTGGTGTAGAGAATAAGTACATGGGTGGGGTGCATCCCTCGGTTTGTCAGGGAAGGAAGTGGGTTATTTCCCTGGTCGGCGTTCTCGGTTACTCGACCTGGTACTGGCGGTGTCCTGTGATGTGTTCCGTGTAGATGTCTCTGGGTAGTACTCACCTGGCCTAACGTTAGGCACTTGAGTTGAGAATTCTGATACTTAAAATATCACTTTAGCAACAGTATTATATTGTATGTTTCTGTATTTGCATTTTTTGGTATAATACAAACAGGAGGCTAAATTCACTGCTTGGATAAGCAAGTGTGACTCCCCGCTTTGAAGTCTGTCTGTTTACACCAATTGTGAATTTTATTACGGGAATGAAAAACACAAAGATAAGACTTTCTAGTCAAGGCCTTGGATCCTGAATCGATTCTCAATAAATAAGAATATTTTTTAAATTCCAGATCATATGTTATAAAAAGCCAATATATTCTTATTTTGAGATGATCCATACCATCTGCCTGACTTCCACTAGTGGGATAATCTGGAATATATTCCCCCACCTCGATGCACCTGAAAATGGAGAAAATATGCTTCCTCATTTTTTCCCCCCAAGGTTTAAATGAGATGCCAAATATATTCAGTGAGCTTGCTTCTTTAGAGCTGACCAGTATTCTTGGTACAAATAAATGGACATGTGTAACTACTGCTAGGATGTATGCAGAAAGGGGTTACTTTTGGACATGTTACAGAAAACTTTAAAATGGTAACAAACAGTTGTCAATAATGCAAAACTAGTGCCAAATTAACTTTTTTAAATACAAAAATGCAATATTTTTTAAAATTAAAAAGTCTGTGCAGGTTCTTATATGACTGATCACTGTAGTATCTGAGTGCCTTCCAGAAATGCACAAAGGACTAAGTGATGTAACTGGCTACTTGCACCTATGAGTGTCCCAAAAACAAATAGCAGAAAACATACAATACAAACAAAAGCACTTAACAATCAGAGTATTTATATAGCCCTCTATCAGCCAAGCAACACTTAGCTCTATGGTCTTTCATCTCCAATTTCAGAAGCATACTGGTCTTATGCTTTACTAGTCCATAACACTGTCCTGCAACTCCCTCAGCTCTCCTCCCCCAAATTCATATAAGGGTCAGTCATCCACCCTACTTGCCCACAGATAAGAATTAATTAGTATTTGATAAATCAAAGGTGAACATTCAAAAGGAACCTTCAGTGTACATTCTCACTACAGCAATGGGAGGGGTTCTCATTTCGCTGTAGTTAATCCATCTCCCCAAGAGGCGGTAGCTAGGTCAACAGAAGAATTTTTCCATCAACCTAGCACTATCTACACTTCCCTGCTCACTCAAGACCCTGCAGGCACCTTTTGACTCCCTGCATTCTCTTTCCTCCAGCCCTTTTTCAGTTGGGCCCACTCAGTAGTTAAACCTGGAATCACCTAATTTCTCTCAAGTGGGGCCCATTCTGTAATCAGCGCTGGCTTAGTCAGGGGCTCTCTATTATTATCTCAGCGCTCTGGATGATCTCTGAGTGTTGATCTCTCTCCATATATATACAGGGCCGCCAAGAGCGGGTTCAGGCCCCAGTGAAATTTTTTTTTCGGGCCCCCCAGCAAGGGCCGACCGGCTAAACAGGGCCAACGAGGGGCGGGGGGGAAGGGGACGGAAGCCAGGCCCCGGGCCCCCTTCCGGACCGCCGGGCCCTGGTAATTTGTACCGGCTTCCCCCCCGTCTCGTCGGCCCTGTATATATATATATATTTATAAATTTTATTGTCAGGCCCTGGCTCTGACCCTCTTACACCAATCACTGTAACTGACTTCTGCTCTGATTATCTGGATTCTTCTAATGATATTGGGCCAGCCAATGGTGCCTTGCTGCATTCCATGAGGTAAGGATCTGGCCCATTGTTCTCATGTTGGGCCAGATTCTGCCACCCTTATGTTGACCAGTACAATACCCCACAAGCAAGCCCCATTGAAATCAGTGTTAGTAGAGTGAGGTATTACTCGGTGTGAGTAGGGTTGGCAGAATCTTGCCTATTATGTCTAACTATTCTTTCTACATGTAGCAATGTAAATTAAAGGCTGTTTTCTAAAGACTACACTTTTAAAAGTAGATTGTCTCCCTGCCTAATGCAGCTGCCACCTTGTCCTTACGATGCAGCATGTTACAGTCACTGTGTTTTCTCTGTCATGGAAAATTTCTCTTCGTTCAGTCTTTGGGCCCAGTTCTGAGAAGTGCTGAGCACCCACTAGTTCAGTGGGAGTTCAGGGTGGTCAGTACCTTGCAGGAAGCGGTTAGTGCCTCTTAGGGTTAAGCCCTTTCTTTGATGTTTTTCCTTGACCTGAAATGAAAACAAATCTAGACTGAAGAGTATGTTTTACTCTACGAGTATGAGCATGAAAAACATCGTTCCTGTGACTTGGAATCACCTTTGCCATAGCCTGTGGAGGGTCTTTACCTTGTGAAAGATTTTGTGTTTAGGTGACAACTGTAGCACCTCTGTCTTGTCTATTTATATCCTTCTGCTTGCACGTCAGTCTGTGTTGTGATCCTGTGTCTCATATCAGTGCACTTACATTTTCTCATACATTATACAAAGAAGTATCTGACAGATGTTCAAGGAGCAGATTTATACCACACAGCTTTATACATGGGGAGAATTGATGCATTCTGACTTGTATATTTAGTATATGTTTTTGAAAGTCATAAAATTTCAACATAGAAGATAGTTTAACATTTTATTATTTTGCAAATGTCAGTTGCATATGTGCTGCAATTACCTGTGCATTTGACCATCAACAACATGAATACACTGTCAAGTAATTGAAAACAATCACCCCACTAGATATGAAATTGTTCTTTTGTGAAAGGAGTTGTGCTGAAGGGTTGCCACGTTGTCAGAAGTTTAAACGAATAAAGGCCAAGATGAGCTTGTCTTTGAGCCAAAAAGGTTGGAAAGCCCCTCAAAGGAAATTAGGATTAAAGGGGTTTATTTGATGGCCTTTACTGGTTATCTAGCACAGTTTTGGTCTAACAGGGAGATGAAGCTGTCCATAAAAGGAAAAGTACAGTCAAGCTTGACACAGACCAAGAGAGAGGAAAAGGAAGAGAAATGATGTGGGAAATATGCCATGAATTTTGTTGTGGTGCCATAATTGTTAGATGAACAGTAGGAGTAAGGGAAATATAGAAGATAATTATTTAGACCTAGTTGGAAGATCTGTTATTTTTTTAAAGGTATTTATGGACTGGACAGCCCAACAGCGTTTGGCATTTTATAAAATCTCTAGCTTTATGAAACAGTTTTTATGATGGTGGCAGGACAATAAACATAACAGTGTCTAGTAGAATGGAGAAAACATTCTCCCCAAAACAAAAATGGTGGAACAGTACACTAGGTGCCTTATATAAATATACAGGGATGAACATGAAGAAAAAAGACACTAAAAATTGTGAAAAGAAACCACCACAGGAAAAATATGTATCTCGCTTTCTGTGTTTTTTGAGAGGTGGGGTATGAATTTGCTCCACGGTTAAGAATCGAAAACAGACCCAAAAATCAGTAGGTGTGCTTCTGCCAGGTCCAGTTATAAAGTAGCCAAAATCTCATGAGCGGGTCTAAGAATGGGATTTTTTTTTTCCTGGCCTTGCTGACTTTCTTGGTTTTCTGTAGATGCCAACAGACTTCGCAACAACAGTCTATTTGGATGATCTACATCTGCTTTTTCTATCCTATGCTTTTCCCAGGTTAATCATTACTGATGGGGAGTTTACATAAAGCCTCTGAAGATAGTATGTAAAAGTGAAGAATTAAAATGGCCTGCTTGAAGAGAGGTTACATCAAGTTGCTTCTATACTTTGACTGGGCCAACATTTTTCTTGCCCATTCTGTCAAAGTAAAGTGTCTACACTTTATATGCTAACCTCTAGTGTTTTCATTAGAGCACTTTCCCCCCTCAGCAGGTCGTCCAAATTTGGGAAATATAGAAAAACCATGATGCTACTTGTTTGTATGATAGTGTAATATACCACCATTTTCAATTCTGTGTGGCCCGTTATCGAATGCAATAAAGTATGGGATCATATCTGGGTTAGCCTCACTCCATATCGGTTTTGCAATTTTGACATCAAACTGATTTACCTTGGTGCTTCAGAACAGCTAGCGTGCACTCTGCTTGATCTTTGCTTTAGAGTTTGGCAAGGAAAAGTGGTCAGACAAAAGGATAAAATAAGATGGCACCTCTCATCAAAGCTCAAAAATCTGGCTTTGGGTGGATATTTTGCCCCTTAGCCTGCTGGGTTTGCATGGAATAGCTGCACTGGTGCTCTAGTGGTAGAGACAAATGGGGTTCCTATACACCTCATACATTGGTTGTCACCTACTACAGCACAGACCTGTCTAGTGGCTACACCCGCAGCCCTCCATTCTGTTGCAAAGAAAGGCATGACAGAGTCCAAGGGGCATAGAGACTTCCCAGCACACACCCTGCTCTCAACACAGTACAGCTATTCTGCTTGTATGCTGGTTTTGTATATAAACAGAGGGTAGGGCAGCACGTGTAACTTAATATAATGGTTGATTAGTTTCTACTAATCAACTAGGTTTTCTACTCTAGGAGGTGCCAGCTTTCATTCTTTTACACAGCAAAACTGAGCAAAATTGAAGGACATGTAATCTGATCTTATGAGGTCTTGCCCAAGAAAAGCAAGTATGTCTTAGACCACTTCACCTATTTATATTGTAGAGACAGTCTCCATTTGTACAGCTTATAGCCGGTCTAGAGTATCTTATATCCTGAGATGCAGGACTGAAGGAGATAGGCCTGGGAAATACTTCAGTAACCGCAACACATTTTCAGTGTGTATATTTTCCTCACATAATGTGCTTGAACTGTTTTAAGCATTTTGCTCAATAAGGTGGTTACATCTTTACAAAAGGAAATATGATCGTATGTATAATGTACATGTACAATGTAGCATTTGCAATATAAAGTGATGCTTCCTGGCCAGTGCAATGTTATAACAATATATACATGTGGGACTCAGTTATGGCTCTAAGAGTGGGATGGGGGAGCTGCACTGACTGAGTGGTGGAGGTACAGAATGTCACACAATGATTAGACCCTCAATAGCTGAACGCATCTTTACTTTGAGACCTCTGCAGCTGGTAGCTCTGGGGGTGATTTAAAGGGCCCGGGGCTCCTAGCTGCTGCTACCACAGCCCCAGGCCCTTTAAATCCTGATTTAAAGCGCCCGGGTATTTAAAGGCCCTGCTTCTTCCGGTTGAGGCCACGCCTCTTCCGGTTGAGGCCACGCCCTCCTAAGGACTCTGGAGTACCGGTATGTCCTTTAAGTTACTTTCACCTCTGTGTGTTCCGCTATTGAGGATCTAATCTGCCCAGATGAAATGTAACATTTTCATGGACTCTCATTGTGCCGGCGCTGACTCTGGTCTCAAAGTAAAGATGCGTTCAGCTATTGAGGGTCTAATCCTCCCAGAAGAAATGTAACATTTTCATTGTGTGACATTCTGTACCTCCACCACTCAGTCAGTGCAGCTCCCCCATCCCACTCTTAGAGCCATAACTGAGTCCCACATGTATATATTGTTATAACATTGCACTGGCCAGGAAGCATCACTTTATATTGCAAATGCTACATTGTACATGTACATTATACATACGATCATATTTCCTTATTTTAAGCCACGAAGACACATTTTCAGTCTCACAACTATATACATGAACTTATAACCTATAACATTACTATAACATTGCTGTAACAACAATTACTATAACATCACTATGACCACAATGCTCAGTGCATCATGAGCCTTCTGAAGACACCTGACATGACAAACTTTGCATTAGATACCACATAATCATATTATAAGGATGAACATGGGGGTGTAGGGTGTTCCCACGAGGTACAGAATGTCACACCATGAAAATGTTACATTTCTACTGGGAGGATTAGATCCTCAGTAACTGAACACATCTTTATGAAACTTGTGGCCACAGTCGGTGCCGGCCCTGGCCTTGTGGCCACAGTCAGCACCAGCCCAATGAGAGTCCATGAAAATGTTACATTTCTTCTGAGAGGATTAGATCCTCAATAGCTGAACACATCTTTATGAAGCAAGCAAGCAAGCCAGTATGTACAGCTCGGGGAGGAGGCATAGCTCAGTGGTTTGAGCATTGGCCTGCTAAACCCAGGGTTGTGAGTTCAATCATTTAGGGAGCTGGGGCAAAAATCTGTCAGGGACAGTACTTGGTCCTGCAGTGAAGGCAGAGGACTGGACTCAATGACCTTTCAAGGTTCCTTCCAGCTCTATGAGATAGGTATATCTCCATATTAACAATACAACATCTTTCCTCTGGGTGCCTTCTTAGGGAAAGGACCCAGAATATTCACACCTACATGCTGAAATGGAACCTCAGTTATGGGGAGTGGCTGGAGAGGGGCCTTGACCTGGTCCTATTGCACCTGGGAGCCATACAACTCTTCCTCAAAGTGTAACTTCTTCATTACCCCTATAGTGCAGAGGTGAACCTCCTGACAATCATTCCATCACATTGTTTTTAAGCTGTGCTACGTGGAAGAATCTTTTAATCTACTTAAGAGCCATTTGATGTTATCCATCATCTATGACTTTAGGTCTTCCTGTGGGAAAGCCAACCACAGGTAGATAAAAAGGGAGGAAAACACCACTAATACATCCCCACTTAAGCTCACCCTTATCATCCCACTAGCAGGCAGGAGGAAATAGTTTGCCCCACTTTCATCATAGAAATAGATGACCTGATGGCTTCTGCACAGAACACAAAATCTTTCCACACAAAGCACCTGAGTGTCTGCATCACTTCTAGGGCTTTGTCAGACCTGCCTTCCAGTCCCTATCAGTGTGGTTCCATTACAGCCACCCTGCCAGGGCTGCCCCAGGCTGGAACAATGGGTGCTGGGGGTGTGAAGCTTCAAGTAATAAGAGCGACCAAAAGCATGGTCTCATTCATATACTGGGTTTGCAGTTTTGTTCATTTGCTTTCAGTACCCTGCAACATCTTCTCATGGGATTTCACCCTGGTGTGGAATACAGATGCCCCACACCGCTGGAAAATCATGGGAGAATGGGGAGCATAGCCCATGACAGTCTGGGGCAGGGCCGGCTCTAGGTTTTTTGCTGCCCCAAGAAAAACATTTTTGGCTGCCCCCCACCCCAGCCCTGGGCTCCCACCCACACCCCCTGCCGCCCCAGCGCTGGGCTCCCCCCTCACCTACCCACCCACACCCCCTGCCGCCCCAGCGCTGGGCTCCCCCCTCACCTACCCACCCACCCCCCTGCTGCCCCAGCCCTGGGCTCTCCCCCCCAACCTGCACCCTCCTGCTGTCCCAGCCCTGGGTCACTGGTAACTCGCTCCCAGGGCGGGTCATTCAGCAGGAATTTTGGATGTGCACAGAACACAGACAGGATTGGTTCCCATATAGTTACAGAACTGCAGTAAAGTGAAACAATTTTCAGCTTGTGTGATTGGAGGATATCTGGATGCATATTATAAGACAGTCCTACATAAATGAGGAACAGTTGAGGTGCCTTTATTATTCTTTTGCTCCACTCTTTGTTTCTATGGGGAATTTGCCAATGCAATATCACTGTCTTCCTTTTAAACAAATAAAACTAAAAAAAAAAAAAGCAATGGCTGTTGAAAATAGCAATTCCAGTCCTAATAACCACTGGGAAGCGTTTCTTGCTCAATTTTATCCTACTTTATCTACAGCAAGTTACAGTGGATCAGTATATTTGATTTGGGAGAAATGAAGTAACAGCTGCCCAAATTGAGCGTGAGCACTCCTGAATTTTGAGGGTGTTCAAATCTGGAGGGCAGGTGCTAGATTCCCTTTCTGAATATTAGCTAAATCTAGAAAGGAAAAGCCAATTTCTGCTTCCATGGTTCAGAAGTGGAAATCCTCCTACGTGCCTGGTACTGTATCTAAAGCTGCCCAAGTCCTCTAGTAGAGCTTCCCCTCTTTCAGTTTTCATTTTAAATTCTAGTGGGATCCACGTACCTCCCTTGCTAGGCTTCAGATACAGAGGTACATTGTCCATTTAGTCCACCCAGTTCCTTCTTTGGGGGCTGCAAGGTGAGGTTACACCAGTATCCCTAATCCAGTCTGGGGAAGTCTTCTGAAGGGGATCTCTGCACCAAAGCCGCCTACCCCTTGGGCTGGGCACACTTGTTCCCCATTCACAGGGCCACCCCTTTCAACTCACAGCAAGCTACAGCATGGCTCAGCTACGTCACTCCTTCCCCCTCCCTTTCCTGTTGATAGCGGCCAAGGGATTGCTGGGAAATGTAGTTCTTTCCCTGCTCCAGGGCTGGCTCTCTAGGCAGGGAGCTAGCCAAGGAACTACAGCTCCCAGGGTCCCGTGGGTTCTCAGCTCCCATGCTGGATCCCCAGCTGCTCCGTGGCTCCGCTTCTGCAGGGTTGTGAGAGGGGAAGAAGTGAGTTAAAAAAACAAACAAACAAGGATGGCCCGAATGCCGCCCCCTGCAAATGTGCTGCCCCAAGCAGCTGCTTGGTTTGCTGGTGCCTAGAGCCGGCCCTGGTCTGGGGGCTCTGGTAAGTCTGCTTTCTCTGCTTTGCAGAGTGTCTTTCAAAAATTTGAAGCTAAAATCTCAAATTTCTTATAAAAGTGCAGGAAGACTTGGGAGACTCTAACCAAATTAATATGCACAAAAATGTTTTCATGGTTTCTTCATGTGATTTTTCTTTTTTAATTTCAGTGGAAATAGTTTTCTTGTTGAATTAAAACACATTTCCCTGCCATGATGGAAACACCAGCACAACACTCTGTTCTAGGGCTTGAGATCCAGAAAATTAAACCACAGGAAGTGAAGAGAATTAAACAAACCAGAAGAATTTCCCTGCCCAAGCCGAGGGGAAGGCAAATGTTAAAAGAGAAGGAACCAGCAAAAGTGGTGAACACTGAATTTCATTTTTTTAAAAAATATTTGAATTCTTTCATCCCAGGGACACACTTGGTAAAAAATACATAATGTGACTTCTCTGCATAACCTCCTTCTGACCACATTGTAAATCATAGTCATCCATGTGGGTACCTCTCTACCATGTGTTACTTTACTAATTGCTCATCCTTTTTTTATGAATTATTCTCAATTTTTCACTATTGTCAGCTACTTGGAGTGATCAACAGGACATGATATTCACACCTTCCAACTGCATCTATTCCTCAGCTCCAGTGTGTATATTAAGACCTGGAAATAACAATGAGTTAAAGTTTCATTTTTTCAGAGCTTTCTATCTCCTATGGTTTCACAGAAAGAAGATACAGATGGTTTGTGCTGTCTACATTTTAAATGTGCCTTCTAAATTGGAGGAAATGGTTAAAGTTGAGATCTGCCAATATTTTTGGGAGGCCTAACCCTTTCCTCCCACATTTACTTCATCCATGCCTAGCAAACTTTAAACTTTAGTGGGGCAGAGCACGGCGTAATGCCAAATGAGCAAGTGGGCAGAGATCCGGACCCTAGTTACAGGGCGGTCACATTGCTCAATTTAACAAAGAACTCAATGCAGAAGAATCCCTCCTCTCTAGCACTATTCCTAAACTATTTCTGTCTCTCAAATGAAGGAGGTTATGAATGGGAAGTGCACTGGCTGACAAATTGGAGGTCTTTTCCGTACCACTTTGGAATTGTGGATGATCTTCTTAAATTATAGAAATTAATGTATGATAAAAAGCCTGTATGTATGTGGATCCAACATGAGTTAACAGGGTTGTGTATTGTCACGGGTGGTCACTTTCACACAAAAAATATATATATAAAAAAAGAAGAAGGGGTAAACATGATAAAAGAACTGGAAAACAGAAAGAAAAACTCTGAAAGCTCCAAGAAGGAAAATCTTGTAAATAGAAAATGATCAAAGAAACATTCTCCAACCAAATAGTTAAATTCAGAGACATAAAGGAAAGACAGAGTAGTCTATGTAGGACCCTCAACAAACTCCAGGCTCAAGGTTCCCATACACAAAAAAGGAGTGTATAAACATCAGCATGACCACCAGCTGTTTGCTGCATGTTTGCCTCATACTGCTCTTCTCCACTGAAAACTCATCTCGGCTCTGTACCATGCTTCACTTCCAGCAGAACAAAATGAACAAAGAGCTTGGAGCTTCTGCAGAAAATGAGCGGAAATTTCCCCTCACAATGCATAAATGAAAGAGTAGCTTTCAAGCCCACCCAGGATGTTGTCCAACTTCCAGTGTCCCAGAAGGAGAATGCCAACGTGGCAATCCAAGAGATCCTCCAAGAGATCTTCAACATATTTAGCAAAAACCTTACCCAAAGTGCCTGGGATGGGACTTCCATAGTCAGGTTCCAAAGTAGACTTTACCAGCAGATTCAGCGGCTGGAGGCATGTTTGAGAGCACAGATGAGGAAGGAATTAATCAACCCAGAAAGTGAGGACCTCCAGCTCACCAGTTGGAGAGTGAAACAATACTTTCACGGGATAGATGCTTTCCTGAAAGAAAAGCAATACAGCCTGTGTGCCTGGGAGATCATTCACATGGAAATACCCAGATGTTTTGTACTGATTGACAAACTCACAAGAAGACTAAGTAACTAAGGTACTGTACAAAACTTTTCCCTGGAGTAAATGAATCAACATTAGTGCAATTTATACAGCTGAACAGAGATAGCGAATATTTAATAATTCTGTTTATATAGGGCCTGATCCTTCTTCCACAGGTTCAATGGCCAAATAGCAACTGATTTCCCTGGCAGCCGCTTTAGGCTCTTCCTGTCCTGTACTGGAAATGGATTTTCAGTGACATGGATTTATTTTTCTGTGTTTCTACTATTATTTATTTTTCCAGATCTTCATAATCTCCCACATATCAGTACTGTTGTGCAGTAGGTAATTGGCAGACCAAGCAACAAAGTACACATATGTGTAATACTTAGGCACTTCACCAGCACTTTGGTCATCAGATAATGATACTTCCCTCCCTCCCACACCACAAAGTACTTTGACTTCGACATATGTAGTGTTTCTATGATTATCATCATTGCTATTAATTAATCTGTCCTCATGAGAACTATTTCTAGTATTCCAAGGTTTGAGAAGCTTCCTAGAGACTTTTTAAAAAAATATGAACATACTAAAAGACTTGCAAGCTTACATGTGGAAAACATATTTTCATTTAATTTATTGAGATCTATTCAATGAAAATTATATTTTTTCCCTTTCTGTTTCAACTATTTCCTATTTCATTTCAGCTCTGGATGCTGCAACTACTGAGGTTAAGACAGAAGGATGCAGTGGAATCCTTCCTCTCTGCTGATTCTTCCCACAGTGACTTCTAACACTCCATAACACTTGACGTGTTATGCAATACATTCACTCTATTATGAAATGATACCATGTGGGTTAATCAAGCCCTGATGGAGAAGAAATGCTACGAGAGAAAAACAACAACTAATGGAGACAATATTACGATCTCAAGGACCAGAGGAGGGGACTATTCTGATTATACACCTCTACCCCGATATAACGCGGCCCGATATAACAAGAATTTGGATATAACACTGTAAAGCAGCGCTCCAGGGGAGGGGCAGGGCTGCGCACTCTGGCGGATCAAAGCAAGTTCGATATAACGCGGTTTCACCTATAACGTGGGAAGATTTTTTGGCTCCCAAGGACAGCGTTATATCGGGGTAGAGGTGTATGTATTTCTCAGAACATTTCATGACTTGCATCTAGATCAGTGATACTCAGACTTCAGCTCGTGGGCCGCAAGTGGCTCTTTGATGTGTCTTTGCAGCGTATGATATAAAAACACTGGGTGATTTAATTATTAACCAGTCTAAGTTATTAACCAATCAGTATGCTTTTACTATGTCATTAACCAAGTAAGTTATCAACTTGCTCTAATAATATACATTATATAAATTATAATATATACATTATATAAAAAAACTAAATATTTCCCCTGTCATACTGTTTAAATATAAATACTAAATGAATCAATGCATTCACACAACTGTGGCTCTTTTGGGTAATGTTGATCGTTAATTTGGTTCCGGAACTACTGAGGTCTGACTATCACTGACCTAGATATTGAAGTTCTGCAACATGCAAACTGTATTCCCTTAACTGGAGGGAAAGTCTTTGCTGTGGTAACTGACAGATTAACATGCACTACAGTGACAGTTACAGGTAGAAGGTCTAGTGCAAGCTGATTATTACGTATCACATTATTATGGGTACTGTACAAGCATTCAGTAAAAGAATGCCCAAGAGGACTTCACCATCTTTAGCAAAATCCTCATGCCAACTGCCTGGGATGGGAGTTCCATAGTCAGGTGACAGTACGGACTTTATCTGCAAATTCAGAGACTGGAGGCATGTTTGAGAGCACAGAATTAACCAACCCAGAAAGCGAGGAGCACCAGTTCACCAGAGTGAAAAAGTACTTCCAGGGGATAGATGCATACCTGGGGAAAAAAAAAAAAAAAAAAAAGGCAATACAGCCTGTGTGTTTGGGAGATCAGTCACATGGATATACCCAGATGTTTTCTACTTATTGACAGACTCCGTAGAAGACTTGTCCAGTACAAAACTTTTCCCCAGAGTAATTGAATTAGCGTTACTAAAGAGAGAGATTTCAGGTGGCCCTAACAGGGTCTCAAGCCCACAGAGTCCCTGAAGGAGAATGCCCAGGTGGCAATCCAGGAAATCTTCCAACACATTTCCTGCTGATTTTGCAAACATCTCTCCCAAGCTACCTAAGGCGGGAGTTCCATTCAGATACTCCCAAAATACTCATCAGCAAGTTGGGCATCTGGAGACATGTTTGGTTGTAGTGATGGAAAGTGGGACTCTTACTAGGAAGGATGGACCTACAGGTCACCAGGATGGAAGTGAAGAGATACCAATTATTTCATAATAGATATGCAGTTAACTTCAGCCTCAGTGCTGGCAAGAGAATCCAAGTAGAATTAAGAAGTTTTCAAATATGTGACAAACTAATAAGGAAATTTAGATATAAAAATACCAACTTTTTGGAAGTACTAACTGAAATCAACGAATCTTTTATATGGCATACAAAATGAGATGAAGTGGAATTTTAACAGCTGTTGCTACTATTTATTCTCCTTGTGCGCTGTGACAATATTTTCAGATCATTTTACTGGATTTCTAACAGTATATTTATGTCAGTCTACTATTTATTTATTTTTCTTGTTTATGTCATCATCATAGGTATTTATTACTTATAAATAAAATATTATTTCATACAAAATGGCAACCTCCAACAGTAGTGATTTGTATTAAATACCTATATAAGCACAAACAAACAAACAAACAAAAAAACCCAACCCAACCCAACTCCAACTCTGTAATTGTTCATCCTTAAAACTCCAATTCCAGAAAGTACTTAAGCACGAGACCCATCCCACTGAAGTTCGTGCTTCAAGCTGGGAACACACTTAAATACACTGATGAATCTCAAGTTCACAGGGCTTCCATATGAAAAAAATACGAACTGTGTAATAATTAGTCTTTCCACTGTAACAGACCACACGCCACATGGATCTCTATCCCCTTTTCCTCTTCTACCCTTTACTAGATTATTTTTGCCCAGTAGTTGTGGATGTTTGGTATAGAAGATGGTTATGTTAGAAGAGACTAGTTTGGTGTTCTCTCCCCACCAATCAAGTCTGTATGCCCCGCCAAAAACACACCAATTAAACTCATTTGTAACCAGCCTGTCTATGCCCCCCCAAAATCAGGTTAGTCTGCATTCACATCCCTCAACCTAAAATCAATCACGATTCCATGTATCCAGCTCTTCTCCACAATATATTTATAAGCAATCATCCCCCATTTAAGTGTGTGCGCACATGCATTCCCAGCAGATTTGTATGTCCTCTCCTTCCCTGCAGCTGACTCCTTTGTATGTGCCCAGCCTAGACTAAATTTATTCTTGCAGGGTAAAATGTGCCAGACAGCATATCTCCTGATAGATGGTTCAAGTGCACCTGCCCCCACTTCCCTCAATCAGGCTTGTGTGTGCCTGGCTACTCCTATCCCCCCCCCCAACTGAGACTGCATGCATCCATGCAGTAATCAGGCTTGTGTTTACCCCCAACCACCATCACTCACATTTTCATACACCCCACACACTTCCCCCAGATTAGATTTGCGTACACTCCCCTGCACCAACCTGGCTTGCTTGCCCCTCCCCCTCTCAAACAAATGAGATTTACATAAGCACAGCCATCTCCCCTCCCCATCAATCAGTTTGGCATGCAACCGTTTCATATACCACATACTGGGTATTAACATGTGGGGACTTCCTGATTGCTGTAACTGCAGATAGTATTCCAGCCATGTGCACACAGACTGACTTCCCAGCACCACCTCTAAACATCCCTCCTGCAACCTGTGCTCCTCCCTCCCAGTTCCATAGAGGTTGCTGCAGCCATCAGCCCTTCAAATCCCCACCATCAAGGAGGTTTCAGTGTGCCCAGTCTCACTCTCCCCCCACTAATCAAGCTTGCGAGGGCCTGCTTTACCCCCCTCCATCAATCAGGCTTGCATGCACCTGTCCCTTTATCCCTGTCAATCAAGCTTGTGTACACTCAGCTGACAAATTTCATCTCCCAGGCTTGTAGACACTAGCCCATTTATCCCTATGTCACAAATCTCTCTGGGCTCCCGCTCTTGGCAGCTCACCAGACACTGAATCCCCCTTGGACTTTCAGATTCCCTGGGTCTCAGTAGGTGGCAGACCTGTTTCTTCCCTTGGCCTCCCTGGCACATTTCCTAGGCCCTGACTCTCACTCTATTACCTCTTCATGGAAATAGAATCCTGCAGCCTATCACCCTTAGGCCCTCATAGGGTGACCAGACAGCAAGTGTGAAAAATCAGGATGGGGGTGTGGGTAATAGTAGCCTATATAAGAAAAAGACCCCAAAATCGGGACTGTCCCTATAAAATCGGGACATCTGGTCACCCTAGGCCCTCAGGACCAGCATGACACCCAAAATATTTTCATAGCTTAACATGTCGTCTACCAGAAATACACCTATAGGTGTGAGCCTTCTTGTTTACCTCTTCAAAGGACCATATGGTAGGTGTAGCCTAGAACACCCAGGCACTTTGCACAGGATTCTAACACCGTATTGCTCTTTTCTTAATGACACAAAAAATGCACAGATTTATACAAAAATAGTAAACCCGACATGAAACTCCCTGTCTCAGTTTCCTCCACACTTCAGGCCATTTTATGGGCCTGGATCACGGTCACTTGGGGCCACCCTATATCCTTCTGTTGCAGTGCATCACTTATATTGACTAAACACAAGTATTGACTAAAAATTACCCTAACTTCAACATTTAAAAATATGGTACTAAAACTGCCTGTTGGATCAGATCTAGTGAGGATCCACCTCTCTCCCACGTTTTCGGTAGGTAGATAGTGTTTATGGAGAGCTATCAGTCAACAATAGCACTACAACAACAAATTTTAGCCATAGCCTAAACATCTGAGACTTATTAAAATGCATGAAAAATGTCTGGCCCTTTGTAAACATTTTCAGAAATATTTGTACGTGTGAGTTTTTGTTAGAAAAGAACATTTGGGTAAAGACAAGTTTAACAAGTACTTTTGTAACTACACATTTTAAAGAGGATTCTCTCCAGAAAAGTTCACGTAGTCATCTTGAAAGCAGTTTTGAATTTGAAGGCAACCAATCAGGGAAGAGACATAATTACATCGACTCAGGTGAACCATCATACAGAACAAGTAGTAAATTATGAATAGGGAATAGTCAAAGCAAAAGATGTGGTGAGAAGATCCTGAGCAATCAGAGAGTAGAATGTAAGCCATTTGTCAAATCATATTAAACAAACACATTAACAAAATCTGAATTTATTTGCAGATTATTTGCAAATAGGAAAAGGCGCCAAATTAATCTCTAATTAC
The DNA here is from genome assembly GCA_003942145.1 of Platysternon megacephalum. NCBI lineage: Eukaryota > Metazoa > Chordata > Testudines > Platysternidae > Platysternon > Platysternon megacephalum. The sequence continues at coordinate 5,665,159 of QXTE01000001.1, forward strand.
ACATTCAAATAAAGATGGCTGACATATAGAGGAGAAAAAATCCCAAAAAAGTTTTCTGCTCTTTTTAATTGAAATTTAAATATACAATATTTCATCAAATTCTAGCAAATATTTCACCCAGCTGAGTCTGTATCTAATCTTTCCCAGAAAACAGGCTAATTGCTGATGCAAATATACCGAAAGACTTCCATTTACTTTTACTTTTCTTGTTAGGGTTCAGATTTTTAAATTTCTCTCTCTCTCTCTTATAAATATTCCCTCCTAAGCTTCAACTTGCCATGAAATGCACATGCAGAACTCCCATGGGAGACTGGGGTGTATATGCCATGGGTCCTGTATACAGTATTTCTATATACACACAATAAACATCATTCTTTAAAGTGACACTTCCAACTAGTTTGGGCACAAACTCTGTATTATGATAAAAGAAAGCACCTGCGGAGATGGGGGAGAGAGATGTGACAGAACTAATAAACAGAAATATTCTTATGTTTTCTTCCTTTCCTTTTTTAAAATTAATATAAACATTATTTTCAATTTTTGGATTGAAAACCATTCCCCCTTTACTGATGGAAACTCCAACATGACAGCCTAGTGCTATGGCATGAAAAACAGAAAGTGAAACTTGCTACAGAATGTGTAGCTCATTCAACAAACCACTTAAATTTCAGTTTTTAAGCCTAAAAACACACACATTGAAATAAGAAAAAAGCACAAATGGTGAAAAGTCAATCACATTTGAAACTATAAACCTCATTCATTTATCTCAGGCTCTCTAGCATATTTATTACCTACCACATCATCTTTTTGGACAACTCTCTTACATGTCACTACACTACATCACTGGGAACTACTCAGAAGTGCCCAACAAAATAACATGTTCATACAATTCAACCGAACCTGTTCCTCAGCTTTTTCACAGATGGTATCAGGTTCCTAAGTAAAGCTCCCAGTTTCTCAGTGCCCTCTGTCCATCCTCTGGTAATCCCTACAAACAAGGTTTTTCCTCCCTCATTTTTCAAATGGTCAGGAAATTGCATGAGATTAATAGCTGTCTGGCCCCAATCTCCCACAGGAATGCTTTCCATGCCTTATCAAATTTTCAGAGGTCCCTACAGCATTACTCCCTCTGAAAGCTTGGAAGGAAGGAATGAGACAGCTAGAGCATAGCAGGTTTTTATGATTTTCAGTGTCACACAAGATAGGGAAAAGAACGAGGAGTACTTGTGGTGGCTGATACAGATTAACACGGCTACCACGCTGAAATCTGTCAAGATAGGGAAAGTTTTCCATCTTCTGGCAAAATGAAGGAACAGCAGCTTTACACATCACTCCACTGCTCTTGTTTGCAAGGTCTAGCAAAAAGAAGCTCTGCATTAGTTCGCCCCCTCACCGCATCTTCCCAAATTCATTGTTATCACTTCAATGCACAGATAATCTTACTAAGGTAACAGACATTCATACCCAACAATGCTAGCTACAGGTACTTGGGAGTAGACAGACAGGTCCCTACTCTAACCTGTAACTGTATGACAACTGTGACTCATCATACTCTTCTTACCCTTTACATTTTCTTTATCTAATGGGGAAGGGAGGGAACCTAAGGAAAGAAATGTAGGGTTTTATTAATATTTAAAAAGGGACTCTTTTTGGTTTTGTTCTTCCTATTGTTTGTTCACTTCCCTAAATAAAAAGTAGGAAACTGAAAGTAAAAAGAAAACTAGAAAGTGATGAAAGAAAAACCTTCTCCTACATAATACTTACATTCAGAGACATGGGTCTAAAACACAGAATTCTATGAAAGACCTTGAACAGGAACCAGTTGCTCAAATTCTGCACAAACACAGGGAATCTAAGACATCATCATGATCAGGAGGAGTTTGCTGCAATTTTGCCTCATGCTGGTCTTCTCCAGTGAAATCTCATGTCTGGACTGTAACAGGCTTCATGTTCTACAAACCAGAATGAACAGTGAGAATTTAGAGCACCTGGAGAAAATGGGTGGAAACTTTCCCTTCCAATGTCTAAATGAAAGGACAGCTTTCAAGCCCAGAGATCCGACTGTCCCAGCAAAAGAATACCAAGGTAGCCATCCAAGATCCTCCAAGAGCTCTTCCATATCTTTAACAACAATCTCACCCAAGCTGCCTGGAATGGGACTTCCATAAAGGAATTCCAAAATGGACTTCACCAGCAGATTGAGACGCTTTTAAAAAAAAATAATATATAGGGGATGGTGGCAATTTTGAATAAGGGAAAATTTGTGAGTTGGCACCTTTCATCATGTTTTCATGAGACAGATAAAATAACATCCCAGAATTACTAGAGTTGTGATAAAAAAACGCAAAAGTTGGCAACACTGGCACAGCCACCATGCAAGAGAGACACACAGCTTTGCCTGAGTGAGGTATCACTGCACAGAACTGTGGTCCTGGCCCTCTCTAGCTGGAGACGTGTTTGAGTGCTGAGATGGAAAAGGAGATAACCTACCCAGGAAATGAGAACCTCCTGTTCACTAGCCTGAAACTGAAGAGATACTTCCAGACAATAGACGTTTTCCTGAAAGAAAAGCAATACAGCCTGTGTGCCTGGGAGATCATCCGTGCGGAAATATCCAGATGTCTTCTAATTCTCGACATACTCACAAAAAGACTTTTTCCTAGAGAAACTCAAATAATATTATATGAATAAGACAACTGAAGAGAGATGGGTCATAATTTTATAGTTCTTATTACATAGGGCCCAATCTTTCTCCCATAGGAATTTTACCCATACAGCTATTTCAAACTCATGTTAATAAAACTGTTTTAGAGTAGCATATAGTTTAGTGCTTCCTTACCACACACAATATTCTATATGAAAAATATACAAATATATCATAACTGATAACTAATGACAAAATATCATCCGTTGATAATTAACCATACCAAATATAACTTTGCCCAGTAAGCATCTTAGTTGGGGAAAAGAACAGCAACAAGTCCACTTTTAACAACTGCCTAGTAAGAGAAAATTCCAATCAGGACACCAGAAAATTGACAGTCTGTGTGCACACACTTCTATCCCACCATCTAATTCTCTTGGCCAAGGCTACTTATTATGCTTTTCTTTGTTCTGTTTACATTTCAACAACTTTGGTAAAAAAAAAAAAAATAGTCACAAGATCATAAGTGCAGTAAGGATTTATGATTTGACATCTGGTTAGAAAAAAATGGTCTATATTTGGCATTTGAAACTCTCCATGTTTGAACCATTCCCCTTTTTCATTTCAGCACATGATGCTTCATGTAATGATGTTATGAAAACAGCTGAATGAAACTACACCTCCACTGGAGTGGTTCGTCTCTAAGTTGATTCTACAAGCAGTTCTTTTCCAGACTCTTATCAGTCCGTCTTGCATTAAACAAGGGACCAACTCCTACAGAATTCCAATTGCACAATTTATATACTACTTGCCATTACCAGATTGATTTATTCACATGAGAAAATGTAAAACAAAAGATATTGCTGAAAATATGCCAGAAGACAACGTAGTATTTGAACCGAAGGAGAAAAACCTTATGATTTCCAAATCATTGATGTTAGCTGTTTGCTGTGAATTTTCCTTGGGCTGCTCTTAAAAATGAAATCTCACCTCTGAACTATATAAGCTTCACTTCAGCATAACAGATGTGAACCAGGTCAACTTCCAAACAAAACAGAAGGATAATTTTCCTGTAAAGTCAGAAAGAAGATAGAGACTTTATGTGGCCCAAAAAAGGTTCTCAAGCCTTGGCAGAAAGAGACCGCCAAGTGGCCATCCAGGAAATCCTCGAACAGATTTGCTACATCTCGTGTCAAATTCCTTCTTAAGCTGCCTGGAATGACAGTCCCATTCAAAGATCCTAACATGGACTCCTAAGCAAGTGGAGCTTCTGGAGGCCTGTTTTGCTTCAAGCATAAAAAGCAAACAAGAGCATCCCAAATTCTAGGTCATGTATAATTAAGTGCACTGGAATTATAAACTATTGCTACTATATAGTCTCCTCTTGCACTGTGAAAATATTTTCAGATCATTTTACTGGATTTGTAACAGTATTTTGGTGTTGATCTACTTTTATTTATTGATAATATTTATTTATTGCTCTTATTTATCGTTTTCAGATGTATTTTATAATATTTATAAATAAATATTTATTTATACAAAATAGCAGCCTACCGCAGTAGTGATTTTATTAATTATATATTTAAAAAAGCAAAGACCCAATAAAAATCTTATCTTGTTCTGCCTTAAGACTCCAGTTCAGCAAAGGACTTATCAACATTTGGCTAAGGTTAAGTGCACGAGTCTTATGTTCACGTGTGGAAGTACCTTGTAAACATAAACTCTGATTCAGAAGTGACTCCATAGGAAAATAGGTATGGTAATTAATTTTACCACTCCAACAGACCACAAACCACAACCTCAGTTCTGCAGCTTTTGCATTTCTGCCATTAGTAGATTATTTTTCCCCAAGCACTTTTAGTTGTGGGTGTATGGTGCAGTAGCTCATTGTGATGAAATAGGCTGGTTTAGTAAGGGCCAATTAAAAGGGGTGATAGAGAGATTGGTATTCCAAGCGGAAGACTTCAGGCTGTCACAATACAAAATTGCTTGCCCCTCCCTCCCACTAATGAGATGTGCATGTGAACTTCCTCCCAATTAGTCAGGTTTCCATATACTCAGCCTCCCTATCCACCACCTTTCAGACTTGTGTGGGCCTAATTTACCCACTCCATCAGTCAGACCTGGGTACACTTGCCTCACAACTGACATCAATCAAGCTTGCATGTACCCAATCCCTCCTGCTAAGGTTTGTAAGCACCTGGGGCTACCATAGGCGCCGACTCTGTGGGTGCTCCGGGGCTGGAGCACCCACAGGGAAAAATTAGTGGGTGCTCCGCACCCACCGTGAGCCAAGCTCCCCTCCCAATCCCCCTGCTCCACCTCACCCTCACTTCCTCCTATGCTGCCTCCGCCTCCTCCCCTGAGTGCGCCGCGTCCCTGCTCCTCCGCCTACCTCCCAGCACTTGCCGCCACCAAACAGCTGTAGCAAGCTCCAGGACGGAGGGGGGAGGAGCAGGAACGTGGCGCTCTCAGGGGAGGAGGCGGGGAAGAGGCGGGGCCGGGGTGGGGATTTGGGGAAGGGGTTGGAATGGGGATGGGAGAGGCAGGGCAGGGGTGGAGTCGGGGCGGGGCTGGGGGTAGAGGGGGCTTGAGCACCCACCAGCGCCACTAGAGTTGGCGCCTATGGGGGCTACCCCTTTTGCCCTCCCCCTACTGCCCTAAAATCAAGCTTGTGTGCTCATGGACTGCATGTTCCACCAACAACCACCAGTTTTATGAACACAGTGCGTCAGAATTTCAGTTGTAATGTGAATAATGACTAAAAATTACCATAAACCCAATAATTAAAAAATATTTGAAAAACAAAAACAAAACTAGCCCTTAGACCAGACCTAGTGAGGACCTACCTCTCTACCAAATCTGGGTACGTAGATAGTATTCTGAAAAGCTGCTACTCAATCCTAGCACTGCCTAGGACAAATTTAAGCCAGACACTAAAACTGGAGATTTCTTATTTAAAAGTTTTTAAAAGAAGTCAAACAGCCACTACATTAAATGTTCAAATAGTATAAAAACAAATTGTGTGTGAATTCTCACAATGATTGTCAATCTCCCTTTAGAGAAAAAACAGGAACATATTCCCCACTGGCAATCCCTTTTATAATGCAACCGAAAATATGGAGTTGCTAATAGGAGCTTCTGTACATTCAAAGTCAACAGATGGCGCCACTGCAGAAGCCTTTGCTTGTCTTTCCTCTGGGGTTCTAAAACAGTTCATGATGTGGGCCTAATCTTACAAAAATTGTTCTGGACCATTTCCCCACCTATTCGAGATCAGGTAACACCTTTGTGGCAGGTACAGCAAATGCTTACAAAGAAAAGTATCGGGACAAACCCCTACATATCGGGACGATCCTGTTTTTATCGGGACGTCTGGTCATCCTACCTGCACGGATCCTCTGCAGCAGGCTCTGAGCAGTTTGTAACTAACTTTCCTCGAACAATAGACTAGCTGTTTGCATACATGCTGCAGGGGAGCTGGAACTAGGGGTACTGGGGTGCCCAGCATGAAGTAATATTAGCAAGCAAATGCATGGTTTCCATCATATATGGAGTTTACAGGGCTGGAGCGCCCACTGAAAAAAATGAGTGGGTGCTTAGCACCCACCGGCAGCCAGCTCCCTCCCTCCCACCCCATGCCTCCCATCCACCAGCAGCCCTGTTGATCAATTTCTCCCCCTCCCTCCCAGCGCCTCCCACCCGCCACAATCAGCTGTTCCACGGTGTGCAGGAGGCGCTGGGAGGGAGGGAGAGGAGCAGGGATGGGGCACACTCGGAGGAAGGGGCAGAAGGGGGTTGGAAGAGGTGAGGAGGGGGTGGGGTGGGAAAAGACAGGGCGGGGGCTTGGGGAAGGGGTGAGAGCAGGACCTGGGGAGGAGCGGGGGCGGGAAGAGGTGGGGCAGGGGTGGGAGCTTAGGGGAAGGGGGCGGGTGGGGCTGTGGGTGGGTGGGGGGGTTGAGTACCCCTGGAACCCAGAGGAAGCCAGCACCTGATTTGGCTCCCCCCCCCCATTATCCTGTGTTTATTTTGTTACCTTAGCCTGTCCTAGTATTCATACTACTTATTTCCCTCTCGCCTCAACAGCTTCCCCTGAACTTCACCCTGGTGGGGAATACACATCCCCAACACCCACAGAAAGTAACCGGAGAATGGGGAACATTGCCCCCATGACAATCTGGGGGCTCTGGTAAGTCTGCTTTCTCTGCTTTACAGAAACTTTCATGTAGTGATGCAAAAATCTGAAATTTCTTACAAAAAGTGCAGGAAGAGTTGGGAGGCTCTAACCAAATTGATATGCAAAGAAATGTTTTCATGGTTTCTTCATGCGATTTTTTCTTTCTAATGTCAGTGAAAATCGTTTTCTTTTTGGATAGAAACACATTTTCCTGCTATGATGGAAAAATCCAGCACAATAGTCTGTGCTAGGGGAAGAGAACCAGAAAATGAAATGTGACAACATGAAATGAAGAGGCTTAAACAAAGCAGAAGAGTTTCCCTTCCCACGCCAAGGGGAAAGCAAAAGTTAAAAGAGAAGGAACCAGTAAAAATGGTGAACACTGATTTTGATATTTAAAAAATTCTTTGAATTATTACAACCCAGGGACATGCCTGTTAAAAATACAAAGCATGACTTCTCTTCATAACCTCCTTCTGGCCACACTGTAAATCACAATCATCCACGTGGGTACCTCTCTAGTATGTGTAACTAATGGCTCATACTGTTTTATGAATTACCCTCCATTTTTCACCACTGTCAGCTACTCAGAGTGACCAATAGGACATGATGTTCACACTGATTTTGATCTTCTCTCTACCACTTCTGAAGTGTGGATGATCTTATTAAATTATATCCTTAAATTAATGTATCATGAAAAGCCTGTATGTATGTGGATCCACCATGAGTTAACGGGGTTGTGTCATTTGTGGTCACTTGCACAAAAATACAAAAAGGAGGAAACATGGTAAAAGAACTAGAAAACAGTGAATTAAACAGAAAGAAAATGTCTGAAGCCTCCAGGAGGGAAAATCTTGTAAATAGAAAATGATGATAGAAACATTCTCCAACCAAATACTTAAATTCAGAGACATAAAGGAAAGACACAGCAGTCTTCAACAAACTCCAGGCTCAAGGTCCCAGACAAAGTAAAGGAGCGGAAGACATCATCATGACCACCAGATGTTTGCTGCACATTTGCCTCATGCTGCTCTTCTCCACTGAAATCTCATCTCGGCTCTGTACCATACTTCACTTCCAGCAGAACAAAGTGAACAAAGAGAGCTTAGAGCTTCTGAGGAAAATGAGCAGAAATTTCCCTGCACAATGCATAAATGAATGGGCAGCTTTCAAACCCAGCCAGGATGTTGTCCAGCTTTCAGTGTCCCAGAAGGAGAATGCCAAGGTGGCAATCCAAGAGATCCTCCAAGAGATCTTCAACATATTTAGCAAAAACCTCACCCAAAGTGCCTGGAATGGGACTTCCATAGTCAGGTTCCAAAATGGACTTTACCAGCAGATTCAGCGGCTGGAGGCATGTTTGAGAGCACAGATGGAGAAGGAATTAACCAACCCAGAAAGTGAGGGCTTCCGGCTCACCAGTCAGAGAGTGAAACAATACTTTCAGGGGATAGATGCTTTCCTGAAAGAAAAGCAATACAGCCTGTGTGCCTGGGAGATCATTCGCATGGAAATACCCAGATATTTTGTACTGATTGACAAACTCACTAGAAGTCTTAGTAACTAAGGTACTGTACAAAACTTTTCCCTGGAGTAAATGACTTAACATTAGTGTCAATTATACAGCTGAAAGAGATAGCAAATATTTTATAACTCTGCTTACATAGGGCCTGATCCTTCTTCTATAGGATCAGTGGTGAAGTAGCAACTGATTTCCATGGCAGCCACTTTAGCTCTCCCTGTCCTGTGCTGGAAATGGATTTTCAGTGACATGGATTTATTTTTCTGTGTTTCTCCTGTTATTTATTTTTGCACATCTTCACAATCTCCTACCTATTAGGTGCTGTTATGCAGTAGATAACTGGCAGACCATGCAAAAAAGTACACATATCTGGGATCCTTAGTCACCTCACCAGCACTTTGGTCATCAACTAATGATAGTCCCCCTCAGAGCTCCCCCCAAGTACTCTGACAGTTACATATGTAGTTTGTTTCTATGATTATCATTTTTCTATTCATAGAATCATAGAACTTAAGATCAGAAGGGACCGTTATGATCATCTAGTCTGACCTCCTGCATGATCTTCTATTCATTAATCTGTGCTCATGAGAACTGTGTCTTGTATTCTAAGGCTTGGGAAGCTTCCTAGAACCATTTATAAAAAATATGAACAACATACTAAAAGACTTACGAGATTATGTGAAGAAAAGATATTTTCATTTAAGTAATTGAGATTAATACAATGGAAATTATATTTTTCCCCTTTGTGTTTCAACCAATTCCCATTTCATTTCAGCTCCGGATGCTGCAACTACTGAGGTTAAGACAGAAGGATGCAGTGGAATCCCCTCTGCTGATTCTTCCCACAGTGACTTCTAACACTCCATAACGCTTGACCTTGCATTATGCAATTGACTCTCTATTATGAAATTCCAACTGCACAAATTACATTTTATGTGATAATATTCTGTTCATTTACTCAGTGTTTAAAATGCAAAATCATAGAATCATAGGACTGGAAGGGACCTCAAGAGGTCATCTAGTCCAGTCCCCTCATGGCAGGACTAAATATTACCTCGGCCATCCATGAGAGGTGTTTGTCCAACCTGCTCTTAAAAATCTCCAATGACAGAGATTCCACAACCTCCCTAGGCAATTTATTTCAGTGCTTAACCACCCTAACAGTTAGGAAGATTGTCCTAATGTTCAACCTAAACCGCCCCTTCTCCAATTTAAGCCCATTGCTTCTTGTCCTATCCTCAGAGGTTAAGGAGAACAATTTTTCTCCCTCCTACCTCCTTGCAATAACCTTTTATGTACTTGAAAACCGTTATGAATGAAAGATATTAATGCAAAAAAGTTACAAGACAATTAAGAATTTTAAAAGAAAGGATTGGACCTTTAACATTGCTGACATTATGTGTTTGCTGTATATTTATGTGCTTCAACTCTTCTCTGATCAAATCTCATCTCTGAACGCTAATATGCAGTATAACCACAGTATAACAAATGTGAACCAGAACAACTTCCAAAGAAAAATGCTGTAATGTTAGAATGCAGAGAGAGATTTTGGGTGGTTCCAAGAGGTTCTCAAGCCCCCAGTGTCCCTGAAGGAAAATGCCAAGGTGACAATCCAGGAAATCTTCCAACACATTTCCTGCTGCTTTTGTAAAAAATCTCTCACAAACTACCTGAGGTGGGAGTTCCATTCAGAGATTCCAAACTAGACTCATCAGCAAGTTGGGCATCTGGAGACATGTTTGGTTGCAGTAATGGTAAATGGGATTCTCTGACCAGGAAGAAAGGACCTACAGTTTCCCAGGATGAAAGTGAAGAGATACCAATTATTTCATAAGAGACAAGCAGTTCAGCCTCAGTGCTAGCAAGAGAATCCAAGTGGAATTAGAAAGTTTTCAATTATAGGATGAACTCACAAAGAAGTTTGGAAACCAACATTTTTAGAAGTGCTATCTGAAATCTATTAATATTTTACACATCATGTGAAATGAGATGCAGTGGAATTTTAAAAGATGTTGCTACTATTTATTTATAACAGGATATTTATGTAAGTCTATTATTTATTTATTGCTCTTATTTATGTATTTTACATAGATATTTATTATTTATAAATAAAGTATTATTTTATACAAAATGGCAACCTATAGTGGTAGTGGTTTGTATTAAATACCTATTTAACCAAAAAGAACAAAAAATAATAAATAAACCAAGAAAGAGAACCAAAAAAACCCCAAACAAACCCAAAAAACCCTGTAATTGTTCAGCCTTAAAGCCCCAATTCCAGATAGTACTTATGCATGTGACTAACAAAGTATGTGACCCATTCCACTCATGTTAGTGCTTCCAGTTGGGGACATATTTAAAATACATTGAGGACTCAATGTCCCAGTTTGCAGTACTTCCATATTAAATATAATAATTACTGAATGATAATTAGCCTTTCCATTCTAACAGACCACGCACCACACCTGAACTCTGCCTCCTTTTCTTCCTCTCTCCTTTATCAGGTTACATTTCCCACCAAAAAATCTTGTTGTGGAGGATGTGTAATGTAGGAGATGGTTGTGTTACAAGAAGCTAGATTAGTGCCCTCCTCCCCACTAATCAAGATTGTATGCACCCCTTAACACACACCAATTAAGTCAGTTTGTAATTAGCCTGCCCATACCCCATCAATCTGGTCTGTGTGCATTCACATACCCTCTTCCCCCACCAAAATCAAATCAGGTTTGTATGTATCCAGCACCTATCCACAATACATTTACAAGCACTGCCGCCCCCCTCTCCCCCCCAATATTAAGTCTGTGCTCACATGCATTTTTATCAGGTTTGTGCTCCCTCCCACCCCATCCCATTACCTCTATGTACACGAGACTAAATTCATTCTTGGACATACACCACAAACAAAATTTCCTTCAAATAATGAGAGCAGGAATAGGCCATTTGTATTAGGATTATCAGTTTCCCCCTCCCCCATCTCTAAAATGCAGCCCCCTGTTTGGTGGAATACGTCAGTCAGTTACTACCCAGGAACAATACTGAATTCTTCTGAAAAAGTCTACCCCAAACTTATTCAGCTCGGGGGTGGAGGAACTATTCCCATTCAGACCTTTAAGAAAAAAAGGGCCATGCTTAACAGAGAATTCAGTTGAGCTCTTTGACAATATCACCCGTATCACAAGAGGCAACCATGCCTGTGGGGAATCCCAGCTTGCATTTCTTAAAGGAGAAGAAAACACATTTCCCTGCCATGATGGAAACTCCAGCACAACAGTCTGTGCTAGGGCTTGAGATCCAGAAAATGAAATGTGACCACAGGAAGTGAAGAGAATTAAACAAACCAGAGGAGTTTCCCTGCCCAAGCTGAGGGGAAAGCAAAAAAACACAGGGAACCAGCAAAAATGGTGAACACTGAATTTGATCTTTAGAAAATTCTTTGAATTATTCCTTCCCAGACACACACTTGTTAAAAATACATAGCATGACTTCTATTCATAACCTCCTCCTGACCACACTGTAAATCACAATCATCCATGTGGGTACCTCTCTAGCATGTTACTGATTGCTGATCCTGTTTTATGAATTAATCTCAAATTTTCACTAGTGTCAGCTACTCGGAGTGATCAAAAGGACATGATAGTCACACCTTCCAATTGCATCTCCTTCAGCTACAGTATGAATATTAAGACCTGGAAATAAACAATGAGTTAAGGTTTCATTTTCTCAGAGCACTCTATTTCTTATGGTTTACCAGAAGGAAGATACTGATGTTTTCTGAGGTCTACATTTTAAATGTGCCTTCTAAATTGGAGGAAATGGTTAAAGTTGAGATTTGCCAATATGTTTGGGAGGCCTAACTCTTTACTCTCACATTTACTTCTTCCATGCCTAGCAAACTTTAAATGTTCCCAAACTATTTCTGTCTCTCAAATGAAGGAGGTTACGAATCAGAAGTGCACTGTCTCACGAATTGGGGTTCTTCTCCATACCACTTTGGAACTCTAGATGATCATATTAAATTATGTGTTGAAATTAATTCGTCATGAAAAGCTTGAGTTAACATGGTTGTGTATTATCATGTGTGGTCACTTTCACAAAAAAAAGGAAATGTGGTAAAAGAACTAAAAAACAGCAAGAAAAACAAAGAAAAACTCTGAAACCTCCAAGAAGGAAAATCTTGTAAATAGAAAACGATCAAAGAAACATTCTCCAACCAAATAGTTAAATTCAGAGACATAAAGGAAAGACAGAGTAGTCTACGTAGGACCCTCAACAAACTCCAGGCTCAAGGTTCCACACAAATAAAAGGAGTGTATAGACAGCATCATGACCACCAGGTGTTTGCTGCATGCTTGCCTCATACTGCTCTTCCCCACTGAAATCTCATCTCGTCTCGGTACCATGCTTCACTTCCAGCAGAACAAAATGAACAAAGAGAGCTTTGGAGCATCTGAAGAAAAGGAGCAGAACTTTCCCCTCACAATGCATAAACGAAAGGGCAGCTTTCAAGCCCACCCAGGATGTTGTCCAACTTCCAGTGTCCCAGAAGGAGAATGCCAAGGTGGCAATCCAAGAGATCCTTCAAGAGATCTTCAACTTGAACTTTAACCTCACCCAAAGTGCCTGGGATGGGACTTCCATAGTCAGGTTCCAAAATGGACTTTACCAGCAAATTCAGTGGAGGCATGTTTGAGAGCACAGATGAAGAAGGACTTAACCAACCCAGAAAATGAGGACCTCCAGCTCACCAGTCAGAGAGTAAAACAATACTTTCAGGGGATAGATGCTTTCCTGAAAAAAAAGCAATACAGCCTGTGTGCCTGGGAGATCATTCACATGGAAATATCCAGATGTGTTGTACTGGTTGACAAACTCACTAGAAGACTTAGTAACTAAGGTACAGTACAAAACTTTTCCCTGGAGTAAATGAATCAACATTAGTGTAATTTATGCAGCTGGACAGAGATAGCAGATATCTTATAACTCTGATTATAGAGGGCCTGATCCTTCTTCTACAGGTTCAATGGCGAAATAGCAACTGATTTTCATGGCAGCAGCTTCAGGCTCTTCCTGTCCTGTGCTGGAAATAGATTTTCAGTGACATGGATTTATTTTTATGTGTTTCTACTATTATTTATTTTTGCACATCTTCACAATCTCCTACCTATCAGGTGCTGTTATGCATTAGGTAATTGGCAGACCATGCAACAAAATACACATATCTAGAATCCTTATTCACCTCACCAGCACTTTGGTCTTCAAAGAATTATATTTCCTCCCCCACCCTCCACCTACCTCCAAAGTACTCTGACTTCTATGTATGTAGTGTTCTATTATGATCATGGTTGCTATTTACCAATCTGTCCTCATCAGAACTCTTTCTTGTGTTCCAAGGCTTGAGAAGTTTCCTAGAGACATTTATAAAAGATATGAACATACCATAAAACTTGTGAGATTAGTAGGGGTAGAAAAGATATTTTCATTTAATTTATTAACATTAGTACAATGGAAAATTTATTTTTTACCTTTGTGTGTCAACCAATTCCTATTTCATTCCAGCTCAAGCTACTGCCACTACTGGGGTTAAAACAGCTAGATGATACTGCACCATGCAATGGAATCCCTCCAATCTGCTGATTCCTCCCAGAGTGACTTCTATCACTCTGTAACACTTGACATTGAATTATGCAATTGACTCTGTATCACACAATTTCAACGGCACAAATTACATTTTATGTGATTATATTCTGTTCATTTACTCAGTGTTTAAAATGCAAAATGAAGAACACTGATGCAAAAAATTTACCAGACAATTGTAATTTTAAAAGAAAGGGTTGGGACCTTAAACATTGTTGCCATTATGTGTTTGGTATATATTTCTGTGGTTCAACACTTCTCATCAAATCTAATCTTGTAACCCTAACATGCAGCATAACCACAGTATAACAGCACAACACATGTAAACTGGAACAGCTTCCAAACAAAGAGGTGTGGATAATTTTCCTGTAACGTCAGAACGAAGAGAGAGATTTCAGGTGGCCTCAATACGTTCTCAAGCCATGAATGTCCCTGAAGGAAAATGCCCAGGTGAGAATCCAGGAAATCTTCCAATATATTTCCTGCTGCTTTTGCAAAAATCTCTCCCAAGCTAGCTGAGGCGGGAGTTCCATTCAGAGAGTCCAACATAGACTCGTCATCAGCCAGCTGGGCATCTGGAGACATGTTTGGTTGCAGTGATGCGAAATGGGACTCTCTGACCACAAAGAAAGGACCTAGAGCTTGCGAGGATGAAAGTGAAGGGATACCAATTATTTCCGTTCAGCCTCAGTGCTGGCAAGAGATTCCAAGTGGAATTAGAAAGTTTTCAACTATAGGACAAACTCACAAAGAAGTTTAGAAATTAAAAGACCAACTTTTTTTAAAAATACTAAGTGAAATCAATTAACATTTTATACATGATTTAAAATGAGATGCAGTGGAATTTTTAAAATTGTTGCTACTATTTATTCCATTTTTGCACTATTTTAAGATAAATATACTGTTACAAATCTTGTAAAATTATGTCAATCTACTACTTATTTATTGCTCTTATTTATGTGTTTATCATAGTTTTGTATTTATTTATAAATAAGTATTATTTTATACAAAATGGCAACCTATAATGGTAGTGATTTGTATTAAATACCTATTTAACCAAACCAAAACAAACAAAAACAAGAAAGAGAATAAAAAAAAACCCTGTAATTGTTCAGCCTTAAAGCCCCAACTCCGGAGAGTACTCATGCACGTGACTAACAAAGTATGTGACCCATCCCAGTGATGTTAGTGCTTCAATTTGGGAACGTGCTTAAATATATTTATGAATCAGTGTTCCATATTAAAATAAATAGTTACTGGATCATAATTAGTCTTTCCATTCTACCGGACCACGCACCACACCTGAACTCTGACTCCTTTTCCTCTTGTACCAGGTTACTTGTCCCCCCAAAAACTTGTCAATTTGGATGTTTGGTGTAATAGACGGTTGTGTTGGAAGAGGCTAGATTGGTGCCCTCCTCCCCACTAATCAAGATTGCATGCAACCCTTAACACACACCAGTTAAGAGAGTTTATAATTAGCCTGCCCATACCCCATCAACCAGGTTTGTGTGCATTCACATACCCTCTTCCCCTACCAAAATCAAATCAGGTTTCTATATTCCCAGCACTGACCCACAACACATTTACAAGCACTGCCCCCCAATATTAAGTCTGTGCTCACATGCACTCTTGTCAGGTTTGTGTCCCTACCACCTGATCCCATTACCTTCGTGTGCGCCCAGACCAAATTCATTCTTGGGTGTACACCACAAACAAAATTACATGTGAATAATGAAAGCAGGAAGAGGTCATTTTGTATTAGGATTATCAAAGTTTCACTTTGCCACCTCTAAAATGCAGCTTCCAGTTTGAGGGAATACGTCAGACAATCACTACCCATGAAAAATACTGAATTCTTCTGAAAAAGTCTACCTACACC
This sequence comes from Platysternon megacephalum, assembly GCA_003942145.1. Lineage (NCBI taxonomy): Eukaryota > Metazoa > Chordata > Testudines > Platysternidae > Platysternon > Platysternon megacephalum. Next base: position 5,681,018 of record QXTE01000001.1, read on the forward strand.
AAACCTATTCAGTGCTTGGGGGGACGGGTGGATGGACTATTTCCATTCATTCTATCAGATCTTTAATTTAAAAAAAAGGGCAATGCTGAGCAGAGAATTCAGTTGAGCTCTTTTACAATATCACCCGTATCATAAGGAGCAGCCATGCCTGTGGGGAATCCCAGCTTGCATTTCTTAAAAGAGAGGAAAAATTTGTGACTATCTCCCTCTGAGATTCTCCCACATCCTTCCACTCGTGGGCAGGAGGAATAAGGGGCGGGTTGGACCCCAGCCTTCCTCCTGGAAGTGGCTGTCGTTCCATCTCCAGACTCAGCAGATTCTATGGTTTCTCCACTGATCAAAAAGGTCTCTCCAGACACAGAGATCTGCAGCATCTGTCTCAGCTCTGGTCCCATTAGATTCCCTGCCCCCGTCCTTTCAGTGCCAAGTAGAACTACTATCCACCTACAGAAACCTTGGTAGAGAGGTGGATCCTCGCTAGATCTGTTGCCACCAGCAGGTTTATTACTATAATTTTGAATGTTGGATTTAGGTAATTTTTAGGCATTGTTCATGTTATTACTGAAAGTTTAATACATTCTGTACACCAAACTGGTTGTTGGTGGCAAGGAGCACACAAGCCTGATTTGGAGGGTGTGGAGGGGTGGCACCTGTTGGTCAGAAAACTGAGGGATAGAATTGCTGACTTGAGTGTACACAAGCCTGATTCATATGGCTTGATTTGTTTGTGTGTGTGTGTCAGGCGGGGGGGAGGGGGGGGGGAGGGTCTGTCTGTAAGACTTGTGAATTCTAGTTGATATTATTAAGTTGTCATGAAATTTCCTAATCATAGGAAACCTCTTTCTATGTGTATCTAGGGTGACCAGACAGCAAGTGTGAAAAATTGGGACGGAGGTGGGGGGTAATAGGAGCCTATATAAGAAAAAGCCTCAAAAATCGGGACTCTCCCTATAAAATCGGGACATCTGGTCACCCTATGTGTATCCATCCTGTTGGACAGGACCTACAGCAGGAACTCACTAGGCTGAGGACAATGAGAAACACTTAACTTTAAAACTATGTTCTAATGACAACAAACTTATGCTAAGTAGGGAAGCAGTTTGACCAAGTTGGTGTTAAGGAGAATGGGGGTTAGGAGTGGAAAGTTACTGAAGGTCAACAAAGAGGCAGATGACTAAACCAAAAGGCTCTAAAATAAATCACTGGGGGAAGACCACAGGGAATTTGGGCAAGAGGAAGGAAGGAGATGAACTGGCCAAGGTCAGGTTATCTGAGCTGGGGGAGAAGGCTCTGTATTTGTGCATATAAGTGATGTATTGCAACAGAAGGATGTTGGATGACCCCAAGTGACCCTGATCCAGGCCCATAGAATGGCCTTGTCTGTTGAGGAAACTGAGGCAGAGAATTGCATATAGGGTTTACAATTTTTGTTCCAATCTGTGTATTTTCTGTGTGATTAAGTAAATAGCAATAGTGTGTTAGAATCCTGTGCAAAGTGTCTAGGTGTTATAATCTACACCAGGGGTTGGCAACTTTTCAGAAGTGGTGTGCCGAGTCTTCATTTATTCACTCTAATTTAAGGTTTCGCGTGCCAGTAATACATTTTAACTTTTTTAGAAGGTCTCTTTCTATAAGTCTACTGAAAATCAGCTTGCGTGCCGCCTTTGGCATGCGTGCCATAGGTTGCCTGCCCTGATCTACACTTACTACATGGCCCCTGGAAGAGGTAAACACCTATGGGTGTACTTCTGGGAGAGGACATGTTAAAGCACATTCTGAGCTTCAAAGACTTCCCAGTTGACATCTCGGACGAGCCCCCACTTGTAACGCCAAGAGTCCCTAGTTGTCAGGGGGCAGGATTGAACCTTGGACATTTGAATCCTAGTGTATGAACCTTGACTGTATGAGGTGAAAGCCACATGCCTCTTAAGCCAAGGTTGTAGCAGACTCCTCAATCTCTTGTAGCCATGAAAGTCAGCATATGCAGCTTTCCTCTGGGTGTCTTCCCACCCTCTGGCACACCTCACAATACCAGCCATAGGTAGAAACATCCTTGCCGATTCCCTCCCAGTGGAATGACTTCCCCAAACAGTCTTTGGTCCTGTTCACCCCAGTATGGCCACTAGGATGATCGTGGGCTAAGCTCAAGAGCTTTTCCCTATACTTAGTTGGAACTACCAACTGTCTCTGAGGATGCCAGTCATTCTTGTGCCCACCAGAAAGGGTCTCCTTGTGTAAGAGTCCTCCTTCTACAACAAACCTGGACCTCTTAGAAGAGCTGAGAAGTGGTGGGTTGCTCCGGCCGCTGTCCAAGCTTCCTTGAGGCTCTCATCCACTTCCTGCTCTGCCTGGAACTGCTCCCTTGATGCTGGAGATATTAGTTCCTTGTTGGGTTGTGGACTTGGGCTTGGTCCCACTGGAAGCGATGCAGGTGATGGGGGTGTCTCTGTTGACTGTGAACTGCTCTCCGCTGGTGCACTAGGTGGTATTTCAGGCTCTGGTTGAGCCTCTTGCGCTGGTTTAGCGGCTGCTGCAGGTGCAGGCTCCATGGCGCCCCTCGGTGCTGGCTCCCCTCACTCTGGTGGGGTTGTAAGCACGGGCTCTGGTGCTGACTGCTCCAACCATTCCGATCCTTGGACTGGTTCTGGCTGGGTACCAGGAACTGGCTCTACAACTGCTGTCATAGACTCTGGTCTGGGGTCTGGTTCCACCACCTCTGGCTGGGTCCCTGCGCCTGTGGTATCTGGGGACACAGACTGGGCCCTTGTAGAAGGCTCAGGAATGGAGTTAGGTGTGGAGGCCTGTTTAGCCTGGCTACGGATGACCATCCCCACCCTTTTTGTTAGCCTCACATGGTTGGCTAAATCTTCTCCCAGCAGCATGGGAATGGGATAATCCTCATAGACTACAAAAGTCCATATTCCTGACCAGCCCTTGTACTGGACAGGCAAATTGGCTGTAGGCAAGTTAAAAGAGTTGGCCTTAAAGGGTTGCACCATCACTTGAGCCTCTGGGTCAATGAATTTGGGGTCCACCAGGGATTGGTGGATAGCTGACACCTGTGCTCCAGTGTCTTTTCATGCAGTAATCTTCCTCCCACACACTCAGTTTCCCTTCGCGATGGGGGTATTTGCGAGGCATCTGGGCCTGAAGGCTCTTGGTGGGACCCTGGGGTGATGAGTTGCAGTTGGCTGGTGCTCTTGGGGCAGTTGGCCTTCACATGCCCCAGCTTGTTACATTTAAAGAATCGCCCAGCTGACTGTGGGCTGGAGCGAGGTGGGTGGTTGGAGAGTAGGGTGGTGGGACGAGAGGGCATCTGGGGGTCTCCCTGGCTATGTGGAGGGCTCCTTCTTGTGAGGTGGGGCCTTGGGCTGACCCTGATGGTGGGGTGTCGTCCCGGGTTGCCCCTTCTGGTATACCCACCGATTGCTACTAGCTTTCTTCTTCTCTGCCACCTCCACCCATTTGGCTCCCATCTACCCCACCTCGATCACAGTTTTGGGCTTCCCATCTAGGATGTACCTGTGACGGGTTGGATCACAGAAACCCCCTTTGGGAACTGCCAACTGATGTGCCGAGCCTACCTCTGAGCCCGTTTTCCCTGGCAGCTTGGGACTTCAGTGCCCTGCCTGGTTCGAGCCAGACACGCTAGCCTGCTACAAACCCAGACCCAGGTCTGAACTACGTCCCATAAATTGCAGGCTTACCTGAAAACAACTTAAGAAGTGTTCTTGTCTCTAACACTCAGATGCCCAGCTCCCAATGGGGTCCAAACCCCAAATAAATCCGTTTTACCCTGTATAAAGCTTATACAGGGTAAACTCATAAATTGTTTGCCCTCTATAACACTGATAGAGAGGTATGCACAGCTGTTTGCCGCCCCCCCCCACCCCTCCCCAGGTATTAATACATACTCTGGGTTAATTAATAAGTAAAAATTGATTTTATTAAATATAAAAAGTAGGATTTAAGTGGTTCCAAGTAATAACAGACAGAACAAAGTGAATTACCAAGCAAAATAAAATAAAACACGCAAATCTAAGCCTAGTACAGTAAGAAAACTAAATACAGATAAAAACCTCACCCTCAGATGTTTCAATAAGCTTCTATCACAGACTGGACGCCTTCCTAGTCTGGGCACAATCCTTTCCCCTGGTACAGTCCTTGTTCCAGCTCAGGTGGTAGCTAGGGGATTTCTCATGATTACAGCCCTCTTTGTTCTGTTCCACCTGCTTATATAGCTTTGGCACAAGGCAGGAATCTTTTGTCTGTCTGGGTCCCTCCTTCTAAATGGAAAAGCACCAGGTTTAAGATGGATTTCAGTACCAGGTGACATGGTCACATGTCCTGTGAGACCCCAAGCCTTCATTCCTCCCAGCCTGACTCACAGGAAGGCCTGCAAGCAAACAGAGCCATCCACAGTCAATTGTCCTGGTTGATGGGAGCCATCAAGATTTCAAACCACCATTAATGGCCCACACTTTGCATAACTACAATAGGCCCTCAGAGTTATATTTCATATTTCTAGTTTCAGACACAAGAATGATACATACCTACATACAAATAGGATGACCACACTCAGTAGATTATAAGCTTTGTAATGATACCTTACAAGAGACCTTTTGCATGAAGCATATTCCAGTGACATTATATTCACACTCATTAGCATATTTTCATAAAATCATATAGAGTGCAATGTCACAGTACCTTTCTATTTCCTCAGAAACACCCTCTAAGACCTGCTTCATTTGGATTAGGAGAGACAGATCTTCCAGAGATTTAACATTTGCTCCTGATATCCAGGCATCCCAATTTTTTACAATGTTGTAGGCGTGTTGGGAAAATGCCATGTCTGGTTTACACCTTAGGGCTCTGAACCGCCGACGGGCATGCTCGGATGTTAGCCCCATCCTAATTCTGGCCTTTTGTTTAAAAAGTTTGTACTCGTTCATGTGTTCTTTAGGCATTTCAGCTGCCATCTCTGCTAGGGGGTCCACTGAATTGTGGCCTCAGCTCCACCATATACTGGTCTGTAGGGATGTTGTACCCAAAGCAGGGTCTTTCAAAATGTTCTAAGAAGGCCTCTGTATCATCGCCTACCTCGTAGGCGGGGAATTTCTTGGAATGGGGAACGGTACCTGGAGGAGGACTGTTAGGGCTACCTGGTTGACCCAGTTTAGCTCTTCCTAGCTCCAAGTGCTCTGCCTCCACTTCCAAGCGCTCCATCTGTAAGAAGAAATTCCTGTCTTCCGCAGTTAGAACTCGGTATGGGTCCATCTTGGCACCTGGATCTTGGGTAGGGGAGGACTGACCATTCCCTCCGGGGAAATCTCCGGTCCCCCATCCCCTTCCTGCATTTCTGTCATGGAGCTGCATGTCTGGGTTTGTCTACTCTGTGGCATGTCGCTTTGGGAAGACCGGTTGCTCTAGGGTTTCGGGGCCCGACCGTAACCTTGTGCACAGGGCTGCCCTACTCTAGCCTAGCTATTTTGTTGCCACGAAGCAAGAAAAAAAATAAACTGCTTGTTGGACTCCCTGGCTTTGCAGGTGGAACCCTTTGCGTGCCTGTTCCCCTCCAGGCAGCAAAGAAAAGAAAAGAAAAGAAAAGAAAAGAAAAAGAAAAAAACCTCCCTGGCTTTGCAGACTGCCAAAAGGAAAAATGTGTCCTTTTAAAATCCTGAGGTCTGTGCCTCTGGTTCAAAATGATCCCATTGCTCTGCCACCATGTCAAGGCTGATTCCCCACTCTGGCAGTTTGAGTGCAGAAAGTGGGGGGCCCCGCAAGGACTCTAAAAATTAGTACTGGCCACTCCAGGCTTGTATTAAACACCCAAGGTTACAGCTTTTCTCTGATCTTGGATTGGTAGATGCTGCCACCACCCAAGTGCAGAACCCCTTTGAGAACCCAGGAAGGTGCACTTGGGAATGCCTTCCTATAGGATACCCTCAAGCCCTTTCACTCCTGCTCCAGGAAAGAGCTGAAAAACGAAAAGAAAAAAAAATTAGAAATCAGCTGTTGCCACCAGCTAACTAAAAAACATGTGCACAAACCTCTTAAGACACAAAAATACAATCATGTTCTTAAAAAAGGTAAATTTTATTTTAAAAAAAGAACAAAGAAAAAATACATCTAAAAACTTAGGCTATTGCTAGATTTTAAAAGAGCAACTGAAAGGATTAAGCACCAAGAATAACTTCCTTGAGGTCCAGCTTTAAGGTTACAAGCAAAACAAAAGGACCTGGGGTTAGCACAGAGGAGTCCACAAGCCATAAAGAAATAAAAAGAGAAAAACCTAATTGCGCCTTCCTAGACATTTCCCGATCTACTTACATATCTGGGGTTTCAAATGAGTAGTTTCTAGGTATGATTCTGATGATTTTTCATACCTGGCCCCAAGATTCTTAAGCATAGCTCAGGGGTGGGCAAACATTTTGGCCTGAGGGCCACATCGGGGTTCTGAAAGTGTATGGAGGGCCGGTGTAGTGTATTAAATTGCTCCCCGTTGGAATGTGCTACTTACGGCTGCCAGTCCTGGTAAGCTGAGCGGCATGGTAAGGGGGCGGGAAGTGTGGGGGGGAGGGGGTTGGATAAGGGGCAGGGTGTCCCGGGGGGCAGTCAGGGGACAGGGGACGGTTGGATAGGCGTGGGAGTCCCGGGGGACCTGTCAGGGGGCGGGGGTGTGGATAGGGGTTGGGGCACTCAGGGGACAGGGAGCAAGGGAGCTTGGATAGGGGTTGGGGCACTCAGGGGACAGGGAGCAAGGGAGCTTGGATAGGGGGTGAGGTCCTGGGGGGGCAGTTGAGGGGGGTTCTGGGAGGGGACAAGGAGCAGTGGGGGGGGGGTTGGATGGATCGGGGCTTCTGAGGGAGGCAGTGAGGGGGCAGGAAGTTGGGGATAGGGGCCAGGCTGTTTGGGGAGTCACAGCCTTCCCTACCCGGGTGTAGTGTATTAAATTGCTCCCCATAGGAATGTGCTACTTATATGTACTACTTACAGCTGCCAGTCCTGGTGCTCCGTAAGTAGCACATTCCTATGGGGAGCAATTTAATACACTACACCCCGGTGGCTCTCGCAGCCATGCTGTCCGGCAGGAGCTTGCCACCCAGAGCGCAGGTGGCACGGCGAGCTGAGGCTACAGGGGGGAGGGGCCGGGGCTAGCCTCCCTGGCTGGGACCTCAAGGGCTGGGAGGGATGGTCCTGCAGGCCGGATGTGGCCCACGGGCTGTAGTTTGCCCATCTCTGGCATAGCTGCTGCCCTGTCCGCCTCTCCAGTTGAGAGAACAGACAAAGGGAGAGTTTTTCCTCAATTTTAAAAAGTTCAAGCACACTCACTTCCTTTTACCTATTCAACAGAGTGAGACTTTTTAACCCTTTACAGATAATGCACGTAGAGAACAGCTACTAAGAGAGATTTTATAACTAACTGGCTGGCTGGGTGTCCATAAAAGGGAACTGCCTCCCCCCCGCTCAATTGATCACAACATCTTTACGAAACCGGCCATCGGCGGGCCTTTCCCGCCCAGACTCTGACCCACCCCACTTCAGAGTCGTCTAAGCCTTTCCCGCCCAGGCTACGACACTCCCCCTTGAGACTCACCTCAGCATTTCCCGCTCAGTCTCCAACCCCCGCCCCTCCCTTCAGAGTCACTTCAGCTATTCCTGCCCAGTTTCTGAGCCCGTCCCATGGTGTCACCTCACCCTTTCCCTCCCAGACGCCAAGCTCCTCCTCAGGCATCACCTCAGGCTTTCCCGCCCAGGTGCCAAACCCACTCCTCTGGCGTCATTTCAGCACTTCCCCCTACATCATTGATCTACCTCAGACCTTTCCCGCCTCAGCCCAAGCCCCATACACCAACTCGTGCCACCACATCTCTTTGCCCATCCTGTTGCCTCAAATCACGTTCCTCACCCCCTTGGGCGACGTCAGCATTTCCCTCCTGAACTTGAACCCTTCCTTATGCCCTGACCTCTCCGTGCCTGGCTGGAGCCCCGCCCTCTGGTGCCCAATCACACGCTCCTCACCCCTCTCCTCGAGTTACCTCACCGCTTCCTGCCTCAAGCCCAACCCTTCCCTCTGCTCGTGCCCCTTCTGCAGGTTTGCCCCCAGCCTCCTACTGCCCTCTCAGCATCGCCCCTCCCTGCTCCGCAGCAACCTCAGCGCCTTCTGCCTGCCCCATGTTGCAGTTTCCCACTCAACCCACATTTCGTCTACCACCGCCTCAGACTTCCCGCCAGAGCCAGCTGCTTCCCACCATCTCATCGCGGCGCTCCAGCCTCGCCTTTGCCCCTCCTGCCACCTCGCAACCCGGCCACCCGCTCCTCTTTCTCAGGCAGTGCCTGTCGCTGCTTCCCATCACCCCTCCTCGCGGCGCCTGCACCACTTTCAGCCTCAGCTGCAGTCCCTCTCATGCCGCCATGTGGAAGCCTGGGCCGAGCCCCCCGCCTCTGAGGTGCTTGTTTCATCTGGTCCCAACCATTCTGATGTTCCCGGGGTAGCGGGACCTCCTGCAAGGTTCTACTGGCTGTGGGCAGCTCCTAGTGCCGCTTCTCTCCATTGAGACCCCCTTTCCCTGAGGGCCTGGAGCAGTGTCAGAATTTCGAAGACCAGGGCCCCCGCCTGGGCACGTGGCCCTCTGCTCCTAAGCCCCGCCCCTGGATCGTGCCGCCTCAGAGGTTCTCTCGGGCCCACCTCACAGTTGGTGCCCTCCGTCCTCTAACCTGAAGTCTCGCCTCAGTCTCGAGCTGACTCAGCCTCTCTCTCACACCCAACTTGAACCAATTCCCGTCCAGTCTGAGCCCCGCCCCCTGGTGGAGCCCCACGTGGGCTCCGTCCAGCCCTTGTGT
>QXTE01000001.1:5701666-5855873 GCA_003942145.1 Platysternon megacephalum
GATGGGTAAGGAATGGTGTCCCTAGCCTCTGTTTGTCAGAGGGTGGAGATGGATGGCAGGAAAGAGATCACTTGATCATTGCCTGTTAGGTTCACTCCCTCTGGGGCACCTGGCATTGGCCACTGTCGGTAGACAGGATACTGGGCTAGATGGACCTTTGGTCTGACCCGGTACGGCCTCTCTTATGTTCTTGAAAAATCTGCCCAGAAAGAGAAAGGAAGCTCAAAAAAGAGGCTGGCTGGGAAAACCTGGACGTATGGTAACCCTATGGCTTTGGCAGTGAATTGTCTGATACATTTTAAACTCTGCTGCTGTCCCACCACCAAGCCTGGGAGGCTAGGGGACAAAGAAATCTCCCCCGGAGCTGCCAACTCTCTCCCAGTGTTGATAAGGGGGTCACTGGCCTAGAAGAGCAGAGACCAGCACCAGCAGAATCAGCCCTTCAAATCAATACTGGGAAGACACTACAGTGTGCTAAGGTATAGGGGGGAAGGGGCTGTATTAATTTGTGTGCTAAGAGGCTGGGTGCAGTATTACTCCAGGTACTTGAGAGGGCAGGGCATGTTATTAATCCAGGTGCTGGGGATCACTAATGGGTAATATTAATTCATGGGTCAGGTGCTAGTAGGAGACAGAATTAATTGGTGTTTGTGTAGGGGTTTTTTTTGGGACTCCCTCACACCAATAGGTAGGAGCTGGAAGGAAACACACAGGCAGACACTGCTTTATGTGAAATTATATCAATATAAAATGCACTTGGATTTTGGGCACCCATTAAGATGTTGACAGGTACCTCACAGTCAGTTAGCTGGATAATATTTGCACATGCACCCAAGGGCTTGTCTACATGGAGCAGTAATCCACTCTACAGGGGGTGTGATTTCTAAAGCACACTAAGGTGTTGCAGATTAATTGGTCCTTGTAGACCCTGCTGGTGCACACTAAAGTTTCCCTAGTGCACTTTAAGGGAGTATTGTTTCAAACAACATTACATTAAAGTGCACCAGCAAGGTCTACATGGACCAGTTAATATGCAAAACATTAGTGCACTTTAGAAATCACACCCCTGTAGAGTGAATTAACCACCAGTCTAGAGAAGCTCTAAATGACTCAGGAGACTAAGTCCCATATTCAAAACTTCCTAATGACTTAGGTACTTTTTAAAATGTAAAATTTGTCGCCTCTCATTGCACCACAAAGGCAAGGCGGCCCTTCTGAAAATTTAGGTGTAATGTCTCAGTCATGCAGTCCTTTCACATGCAAAACTCCCCTTGACTTCAATGGGAACTATGCAGACAATGGCAAGATTAAATCCTCACTGTTAATTGATATGTTTCCTTCCAACTAATAATTGTTTAAAGATAGGAAAGCTGAAATCTTAAAGTCCTTTTGAAGCCATTTGAACCATTTCCCTGATCGTTAATACAGCTAATTTGGGGGACTAAAGATCTTTTGCTGGAATATATTGGAAAGTTACTGAATATAAAATATGATCATAAGGATCCAAGAAGTGAGAGCTTACAATAACCAGGGTCCAGGGAGATCTCCAAAAAGACTAAACAAAACAAAAAACAAAGACCCTCTCCCCGCCCCCCAATCTTTCTGAGAATGGAAATACTATATTTGTGAGAGATTTACAGCACTTGAGGAAATAGTAAAGGACAGTCTCTCTGGAACAAAGTTCTGTAGACAATTTAAAGTTAGAGGGGAAAATAGTTATTTTCTTCACTAATCCCTTTGAAATCAGTCTTTGGATAATGGATTCCGTTTGTTTCCATCATGTTTGTGAATAGTGTAGCGTAATTATGAGTTCTTGTTAAAAAACATCTTCCAGCCATGACACACCCTGTGTTGCTCGTTCATAGTAGAAAGAGGTTCATGAAAAGTACAGTACTTTTTCCATTGTGGAACACATTGGATCTGTTTGGGCAGTCACAAATAGAAAACATGGAAACACAAAAATCCACCAGGTGGCAGCATACTAAAATATTTATTGCATGGTGCTACAAAGAGATGCTCAAAGTGATGTTAAAAACATTTCCCAAAAATCTTTAACCTGATTTTTGTTGTGTTTTTTTCTCTCGTCAACTAGTTTATTTTATACACTGGACTATATTCTAATCTGTCTACCCCACTGTAAACGTGTGGTAAATCCATTGGCTTCAAAGGAGCTACTGCAAATTTACATCAGGGTAGCTAAGATTGTAATCTAGTCTGTTATCTGTAGGGCCCTACCAAATTCACGGCCATGATAAATGTGTCAAGGACCATGAAATCTGGTCTCCCCCTGTGAAATTTGGTCTTTTGTGTGTATATATAATATAGAGTTCATGGAGGAAACCAGTGTTTCTCAAATTGGGGGTCCTGACACAAAAGGGAGGTGCAGGGGGAGTCACAAAGTTATTTTAGGGTGGTTGCGGTATTGCCACCCTTACTTTTGCGCTGCTTTCAGAACTGGGTGGATGGAGAGTGGCAGCTGTTGGCCAAGCGCCCAGCTCTGAAGGCAGCACCCGACCAGCAGCAGCACAGAAGTAAGGGTAGCAATATCATACCACACCATCCTTTACTTCTGCGCTGCTGCCTTCAGAGCTGGGCAGAGAGTGGTGGCTGCTGACTGAGGGGCCTGCTCTGTGGGCAGCAGAGCAGAAGTAAGGGTGGCAATACCACACCATGCCATCCTCTGGTGCTGGTGGTGGCTCTGCCTTCAGACCTGGGCTCCGGCCAGCAGCCGCCGCTCTCCAGCTGCCCAGCTCTGAAGGCAGTACCACTTGCAACAGCAGTGCAGAAGTAAAGGTAGCAGTATTGCAACCCCCCCCCAATAACCTTGTGACCCCCACACAACTCTTTTTTGGGCCAGGACCCCTACAATTACAACACCATGACATTTCAGATTTAAATAGCTGAAATCATGACATTTACTATTATAAAAATCCTATGGCCACGAAATTGGCCAAAATGGACCCTGAATTTGGTAGGGCCCTAATTATGTGGATCAATTTCAGTATTATCAACAATACTTGTAACATAGTCATGTGTCTGACGAAGTGGGTATTCACCCACGAAAGCTTATGCTCCAATACATCTGTTAGTCTTAAAGGTGCCACAGGAGACTCTGTTGCTTGTAGAATATCTGTGGGACTAGGTTAGTTTCATACAGCTAAACCACTCTCCAACTTATACAAATAATAAAGAAAATTGCGTTTCCTAATACCATTTACATTTTTGGGTTAAATTTTCAAAAGTGCTGAAGTAATTTCGGAGCCTAAATGTAGAGCTGGGCAAAGAACGGTAATACCATTTTGTGTTACAGATTTTAAAATTTTGTTTTGTTTTGATTTGGAACAAAACCCCAAAATGTTGAAGTTCTCCACAAAATGGAATTGCTGTTCTTTGCTCAGCTCTACCAGGAACCCTGGTTTTGGGGCAGTCCACCTGAGCCAGGGACCCCAAAGCCCCAACTCTGTGACAGCCCATCATGTAAGCTGCCCTACAGGAAGCCAAGAAGTCATGAGCCTGGGAGCTAAGACTCCTGAGGCTTCCACACTCTGGGTTCCCCAGCAGCCCACCAGATGGACTGCCAAGAACCTGGACAGGTGAATTGGCAGGAAACCAGGTTTTTCACTGCATTGTTAGTGCTAGCTATAACTTGAGTTTTGCGCCTAACCCAACACCCATCCACACATAAAAATCTGTAACTTAAGTTAAATGGTACTTTAAACTTGAGCTAGTTGGCCAGTTGCAGGGAAGGAGGGTTGAAGTTTGAGTGCTGCTGATGCTCGAGCTAGCAATGCAGTGGTGATGCCACACTTTGAGTAACAAACCCACCAGCTACTAATAAAATTACTCTTTGCAGCTCGAGCGCTGTTTCACAGTGTGACTACTCTCACTCAAGTTAGGCTGTCTCGAGTGGAGTAACCTGAATGAGGCATCTGCTGCAGTGAAGACAAACCCTTAAATCTTATTTGCCTACTCACTTTTGAAAATGGGGTTTACGTTTCTACATCACCTAGGGGCTTTTGAAAATTTATCTCCATGTTTTTTAATTTTGTTGAAGGGATTGAGTTAGTTCCATGTATTTCCTATATTTCACAAGAGATCTAAAGTCCTATGCACTTAATTTATCTTGAAGAGTATTGTACATTGAAGTTGTTGAATAGAATTTACCCTAAATAATATCGTCAAATCTGAAAACAGACACCATTTCAGGAAGATAATCTTGAAATCCCAATATTTCACCCTAAACATATCATATCTCAAACTTTTTTTCCTTAAGACCAGTTGGGGTTTGTGACATATTGTTTGCTGCTGATATACTCATGTAGAAGCTTGTGCTCCTTTTCTGTTATCAGCCTGAGGGCAAGGACTATCTTCCTATGTCTATGTACAGGGCCTAGCATAATTGGCCCCTGATCCTGACTGGGGTGTTTCAGCTCTACCACAATACAGATAGTCCACAGTAATAATTATTCCTGTAACAAACATACCTTCGCTCTTCCACATTCTTATTTGCATTATAATGTAGTCCCTATGCTGACGTGATAGTGTAAATGTTAGGATACAAGCAAAGGCTATGGTGAAGACTAGGGTTAAAATTTAATCCAGCTCATGTTAAAATTAAATTTTGTGTGAAAATTATAGGTAGATAGAGCTAAGGTTATGTTTAGGATTATGGCTATACTAAGGGCTGTGTGAAGCAGACAGTAAAATAATGTTTAACATCAACATGACATTTTAACTATGGCCAGTTTTTTCCTAGAATAGTCTGTTCTTTTTATAATAACATATTAGTTACTCAGAAGGCTTTTTAAAACATCAAGAATTGTTCTGACCAACACCCCAATTGCCTCAACACAGTGTATCCAACTCACAGAAAAAAACATTTGCAAAATTAAGTTAGATCAATTAGTAAAAATTAGATTAGTAATTTTAGTGACTTATTAAGAGTCATTATGCAGACCAAGATGATACTGTCAGGCTGGAGAGTGTACTTATTTATGCTTTTCAGCTATGTGGAAATGGAACCTAACTCCTTTCTAGAACAGTATTTGGTGGGGAAAATGAGTAAATAAGTAGTGAAGACATATGTATGACAAAATGTAGGACCAGCTGATAAATTGCATGTATTTCCTTTGGGACTTGCTGTAGCATTCCAAATGTTTGAGCACCTTCAGATAGCCGTTGTTTCCCTCTTTTACTTTTTAAATGTGGAATTTCCCCCCCCCAAAAATAGCCTGAGGCCTTGGACAAGCAGTAAACAATCCCAGACCATTGGCAATTTAACACTGGGTACTATGGGACTGATTCACCACTATACTACTCTTGGCATAAAACTAGAACACCACAGTGGTGCATAAGGCTCTGTATTTCACGAGCCATTAAGCCTAGAAGTTCCCCCATTTTTCCAATGATATGAAGCACTCTTTCTAGTCCTGGCTCATTGTGAGATGACAGATCTTAAAAGCACAAGATTATATGTGCAAGCTTTTACAGTAATGTTTAGGTTTTTAAACTTCAGTAGCCTTCCAAGGGGAGCAGTGCAGGCAAAAAACCGAACTGGCTTCAAGACTGAGCTTGAGAAGTTTACGGATGAGACGATATGATGAGACTGCCTACAATTGCATGTAGCCAATCTGCGACTGCTAGCAGCAAATATCTCCAATGGCTGGTGATGGGACACTAGATGGGGAGGGCTGTACTTTACTACAGATAATTCTCTCTCAGGTGTCTGGCTGGTGAGTCTTGCCCACATGCTCAGGGTCTAACCGATCGCCATATTTGGGGTCGGGAAGGAAGTTTCCCCCGGGGTCAGATTGGCAGAGAATCTGGGGTTTTTTTGCCTCCCTCTGTAGCATAGGGCATGGGTCACTTGCAGGTTTACACTAGTGTCATTGGTGGATTCTCTGTAACTTGAAGTCTTTAAGCCATGATTTGAGGACTTCAGTAACTCAGCCAGAGGTTAGGGGCCTATATCAGGAGTGGGTGGGTGAGGTTTTGTGGCCTGCAATGTGCAGGAGGTCAGACTAGATAATCATGATGGTCCCTTTTGACCTTAAAGTCTATGAGTCTATGTATATATACCTTTTCTCTCCTGTCAAGATCTGCAGTGTTAGACTCATGGTAACCATTATAGTATCCTGTTTTTACAGGCTGTAGGATCTGAAAAATAATACCAACAAAAATTTTAAAACTCTAAAATATTTCTAAATGCTTTCCTATAAAATATCAGATATATACAAAATTCATCATCATGGTGTATAGTAAAGGGAATAATACCAGGGCCTTAGGAGAGAGAATTTTTGAAAACCAGACTAAATTAAAGACAGAATCAGGAAAGCCACTGCTTACAAACTGAAGGAGAACTCTGTTATTGGCCTATCAAATACTTTAGCTGCTCCTTTCAACTAATAGTTTGGAAAAACATATAGATATTTTATATTACATTGTGCTTTTTTCCCCATGCTTTGCACAACACAACTTATTGTGAAATAAAACCACAAACACAGTATCAGCAGAAATCACAAATTTATTAATCCTTAAATATATCTGTCAGTCATTTACCATTATGGCAAGAAATATGTACACTGTGTCCCATGGTAAACTGCAGTGTTCCAAAATGACAGAAGACAAGTGTATAATTCGATTGTGGTGGAGAGAACGAGTCACAATTTCCTCACGTCTTGGTGCGGAAGACAAACTTGATTTACAGTAATACGTCAACACCACATGCTATGTTAAAAGTGTAAAAAAAAAAACCCCACCCTACACCTAATTTTGTTAAATTTAAATACATTTATACTACTTACAGCTGCTTCACAAAAAAAAGTAAAGAAATTAATGAGAAAAAAATTAGGCCATTACTTTTTTGTTTTTCACAGATCCCATTGGCAGGTTAATATGGCTCAACACATTTACTGTAAATGCTGATTTTAAATATACATTTTTTAAAATCATGTAATATTATCAGAGAAGCTTAAATCCATCTACTGTACATCCACTAATAACAACATCAAAGTGTAAAGGAACGCTTTTGATTTATAATCAACACAGAAAGTAAAATTATACAAATTAGGAAGTCTTCCAATTTTAAAAATTTCAGGCTGCTGAGAGCTGTAAATTGTAATTGCTAAAAAGAACACTGATTGAGATATCATGCATTATACAGCGCTGCAGAAAACGTTTAGCCCCACTGATAATAAAACAATGAACAACAACAACAACAACAACAAAAAGGGAACAGACAACCCCTCTATTTTTCTATTAAAAATGGGTGGGAGGGGAAAGGAGGGAGACTAAATCTAAATGTTTGCAGGAATATACATTCACAGCTATAAAACAGAAGCAAAAACAGTCCAGGTCACAAAGTATATGTTTTAAATTGACACCGAGAGCATTCCCTGCTTACTGTACTTGTTTATGCAGCAACAGAAAAAACCAAAACCGTTAGTAAGTAATGCTGCAATAGTTGTTGTCCCTAATATTACGCACTGTGCAAGGATTTTAATAAGCCAAGAGAAAATGGGGGAAAAAAACACCATTGTAAAGTGTTACAGTATTATTAGAAAATTGGTATATTCATGATAGTTTTCCAGAGTAGTAGCCGCTACAATGGAAAGTAAACAAACTCTTTATACTAAACTTGTAAAGCCTAATATTTCTAGGTTAAACTAACCACATATCTGGACTAGAGCATAAACAAAATAAAATAATCCTCTTAAGCTTCCTTAATAAATTTACTGTACACCCTGAAAGTGATAAAAATCTATTTTGTTTTATCCTTTCACTTTAATCATCACAAATTTTAATTTTGCTCTTCTATCACCCAATATAAATTTTCAGTTAGCATAAAAAAGTAAAGGTAAAGAATCAAAATAGAAAGACAAAAAATGTTACTCACTGGCCAGAACAGTAGAAGTTAATTCTAAAGTGTTCAAGCCAGCAAATGATACAATTTTTCCAGTTTAATAACTAAAATGGCTTCAGCTGGTACCAATCCAACATATATTTGCTTTCACATTCATAGTGATTTTATCCATCTTTGTGTTCCAACAAAACTATTCTGCAGCATTAGCAAAGCTCTAATTGGAAATTTCATCGATTTCTACTATGACCCAAAGCAAAACCCAGTGGTTTTGGAAACAAATAAGCCAAAAAACAGTTGTTTAAAAAAACAAAAACAAAATGAGAACAGGTATTCTTTTCTTCTTTTTTATAAACATAGTAATTTTAAAGTTATTTGTTAAAACTTAGCATTAATAGAGAAAAATGACAAGTGGATTGTGTATCTACTACTGTACACGGATTTTTTGTTTTGTCATTTTCAATTTGCTGAAGTGTAAACAAAATGTACAGATGAAATATACAACAAAATGATGCATCAAATGCATTACATGTAGAACCGTCACAGCTTCATGCACTCAGAAACATGCATGAAGAGAAGAACAGGATGGCCCACATGGTAACCAATCAGGTGCTTTGAGTACGGAGAAAGCAAGAGTGGCATCGTAGAATTTTAGCTAGAAGGAGGAAAAACCCCAATATTGCTGTTATTGACTTAGCAATATCACCATTTTATGCAGCACACTACAAGTGTTGGAAAAGTACTATAAAGTCTTCCCCAATCTACAACCTTGCAGGATACTGCTTTGAAAAGCAAACAAACAAGTAAGCACTTACATTGTACTTTCCCTCTTCAAATCACTTTATAAACACCAATTAACCTTCACTACATGCCAGGAGGTTGGTTAAAAGTATCCTTACTTTAGAGAATGGGAAACTCAGGCAGAAAGCTTTACTGACTTGCCTAAGTCCACAGAAGGGATTAAGTTCAGAACTGAGCATCAGTCAGTCCAAAGGGCATCTAAATTGGTATATTTTACACCACTTTATGGTACCCTCAGTGTGCATATTACACAAACTTATAATGACTGACAGATTCACATACAACTTAACAATATATCATTTACATCCCCACTTTACACACCACCTTTGAATTTGGCCCAGTAAGTTGTGAATGTCAGGGAGTGTGAGCTGATGTCATCATTTGCATGCAGAGGGGCCAGAAGAGGTGGGTAAGAGGAAAAGAAACTAACAGGAATGTGTAAGAATATTTAAAGTAGGCCACTCAATATTATTAATATCATTATTATTCATTATTTGTATGACAATAGTGCCTAGGAGCACTAGTCATGCACCACGGTCCCATTGTGCTAGGTGCTGTACAATCACAAAACAAAATCCTTACTTAAGCCTTCTTTTGGCTCCTCAATATGTAACTTATAACAACTTAGATTCCCTTATACACTGATACATGGGTACAAGGGAATCTAGTGAAGTATTACATCATGTCTGAATTTGGCCTTTGGAATCAGTTTCAGACCCAGTAGTCCCATGGCTGCTAATTCCATGCTGAGACCAGGAGACTACTCTTCTCTGTGTGTGTGCATGTGTGTGTGTGCACGTCTGTTCAGTAGTTTTGCAAAAATAAGCTAAAAGAACTAATTCATAAGAATACTGAACACAGAGAAAGTTAACAGAGATAATCTCTCATCAAACGTATCACTTCAGTAGATACAAGCAGTGGAACAGATGGAAAACAAAGCTTTTCAGTAATTTTCTTGACTCAGTTAAAAAATAATCTAAGTTTGTGGCCATTTTATGAGCTAAATGAATTCATGTCAAAGAGAAACATCTCTGAGTGTATATAGCAGCATAGGAGCTCAGTTCTGGCCTCAGATTTAATGTGCATTCATCACTGCAGTCTTGACAAATCAGCTACTGTGCTTGCCCAAGCTGATTTGACATGATCCAGAGAAACATATTCCCGCAAATGCAGAAGACAATAGCTATGATTACTTTTGTAATGTTATTGTATTTGAAATCTTTTTCTTCAGCCAGTGTGAGTAAGATTTACTATGTATTACAAAGTGTGTTAATGAATGGAAAATATAACATTAATAAATATGCTTATAATGATAGATCTATATCTGATGGAGTGCAAGTATTCTAAATCCAAGAAATAAATAAATAATAAGGATATGGTTCTGTGGAATTCCACTTTTGTGAGGCTCCAGAATGGAGATACGTTTGCATTGCTATATTCTCTGTGAGAATTGATGGTAAATTCCAAGACCTTATAAAAGATAATCAGGAAGGTTTGTAGAAAGTGACTTCTATGTGTTACTCATGTTGCATAAGTTAAAAATGGTGAGCCTCATTCAAATACTATACCCCACATCGATCATTTACTCCCAAAACTGTAGACCCTACGGCTTGCAGGAATTACTAGGCAAAATTCTAGTTATGCAGGTGGTAGATGGTCATTAAACTAAATGGTCATTAATCATCCTTCTGGCCTTACTTCTATGAACGTGTGTATGTATGAAACTACTCGGTTCTCTCTAAGTATTTGGCAAAATACATGCAAGCAGAAAAGTTAAAATGGAAAGGACTAAAATTGTCCCTAATCTAGTTCCTGTCATCCTGGTAGGAACCCATGTTTTCAGTGAGTATCAGGATGAAATATTGATTCTTAGATACTAATCCTTTCTGGACGTTGTCATTTATGCTTTTGGCCCCCACCATGAGATGGAGCAGACCTATTCCACATATCCCTCCAATGTAAAACCTGTGTCTTACAACCACCAAAATCTCTCCTTTTCTGTTACACTAAATATACTTTGTTAAGCACTGGAAGTGTGTTTGGAGCTGTGCAAAACAGAGAAAGACAATGCCCCTGCCACCAACGGTCTTACATTTTAAAATAAACACTATGGTACAAACATACAGATTAATAGATTATAAGGCCAGGCGATGGGTTTCTCTAAAAACAGCATTTCATTCCTTTTAAAGTTTAACACCACTTTGTTCTATCACTATATTTCATTGGTTGACAGATTGACATTGCAAAGCTATGTGGAAGAAGCATATTGTAAGGAGGGAAGGTAATTGATGCAACAAGGCAAGGTGGGAATACCAGGTATAAAGAATAGCACAAAGGCATAAGTGTGAGAAACATAATAGGGAAGTTACTTGGGAAAGGAAAATTAGAAAGAATAAAAAAATAAAGAAATGAGAGCAGAGCTGTAGACATGAATGGACTGAGGCAGAGCCTTGAGAGTGAGGACAAGAGGCTTGAACAGGATACCAGAGATGACAGGAAGACATCTGAGGGAATCAAAGTTGTGAAAGGAGCAGACAAAATGGATTATTACAAGAGCAATTTTGGATAGACTAGCTGGGGCAATGTGGAAAACAGGGAGGCTATGGGAGAAGGAGATTGTTGTAGTCAAGGCAGGAGATCACCAAAGGAAATGCGTACAAGCACTTTTTAGCTGTGAGGATGGAAAGGATGGATTTTCAAGATGTGGTAGAGGAAGAGCCAAAGGATTAAGCGACATACTGGAGGTAGAAAGAGGAGTCTAAAGTAACACTGAGGCCTTGTCATCCAAGTTTGCAATCTCAGGAACTGCCTCCACTAAGGAAATTCACACTGGTGTAAGTACATTGATGTGCAATCCTAAAATGTAGATATGCTGCTACAGTGCAGCTTAATTTGGGAACATACCAAAGTAAGCTGCAATGGTATAGCGTGTCTACATTAGGAGTTGACACACTGATGCTGTTGCACCAATAGGAATTTTCTTAATGTAGACAGGGCCGCAGTTTGTAAGCCTGAATCATGGGGAGAGCAGTGGTGTAACTTACATTAATGAGTGGGGGAAAAGCAGAGGGTTGAGAGGAAAGATGAGGGGCCAGAGCCTCAGCTGGTACCTGATGTAGCTATGGGATCAATGGACGAACAGGATTTACACAACTGAGGATCTAGCCTGAGGAATTCAGTATTTTGCATGCTGAGTCTAAGCTGCTATGATTCCAAGGATGCAATATCAGAAGGTACTTAGAGATGCCTGAACACAGTGGGATAGACCACAAATAGAGGGAGAGATTTGAGCATCAACCACACAGACATAGTAACTGAAGCAGTGAGAACTGACCAGGTCACTCAATGGGAAAGTGTAAAGGGGGGGGAAGAGAAGAATTTATGATACTTATTTGTATTTTATAATTTATAAAGTAAATAATCTGATTCTAAATCATCTAGCTATGTACATGGCTAGTCTGTGTAAGCACTAGGTCTAGCTGGAAAACAGGAAAATTGCTAACATTTTCATTTTTCATCAAAATTTTGTTTTTGTTGAAATTTTCCAGCCAGATCTAAATAATTATATGTTTCCTATCATTTCTCTCTCTTTACTTCCTGCCAGTCCCCATGGACTGTATTTGTTATGCCCACTTTTGTGTCTTGTTTCAGGCCCTGTCTACATTAAAGAAGCTTCCACCAAAGTAATTACAGCAATGTGATTACACAATTGTAAACCCCTTCATGTAGACATGCTGCACAGGTAGAAAGTGCTGCTGACACCTGTGACGCTCAATTCCGGGATTTACTGAAGTAACCTGCACTGGTGCAAGCCCATCTATGTTAGTGGTAGCGTAACCACATTAGCTGAGTTACACTGGGGCAAACTTCCTTAGTGAAGAGCAGGCCTAAAATTAAAACAATTTAAACTCTTCAGGGCAGAAACTGTCTATGTGTATGTACTTGTATGTGTCCTTACTATGTGTACGTACAACACCCAGCACAGTGAAGTCCTAAGCTTAAATGGGCATGATTGTAAACAAATAATAACAACAAAAATGATTACAAATATTTGCACTAATACTGTATGCAGCATACTGAATTATTAAACGGACTTTGCAGAATTGACAGTGCAGAAGTTACACTGCAATGCTACTTTTAAGAGAGTGAAAGTTTTATAGAGTTTAAGACCAGAAGGGACGTTTAGATCATCTAGCCTGACCTCCTACATAACATAGGACATCCTTACCCCTGTAGTTAATACTGTTTGGATAGATTTCTTACTTGATCGGTACTGTTGGTGACCCTGAACAGTGAAAATGAACATTCTGCCATTTGCCATCACGGCGGTGCCAGACCCGGGTCTCCTCGGACTGCATAGTCTTTGGCATTCCACTTCCGTCCATGTACTGCGTCAGCCGTATGTATGCAATGCAGGCAGCATCATCGCCCACAAGATGAACATGGGGATTGAGGATAATAGTGTGGATTGGCTTATTACCCTTGGACAAAGCTATGGAGGGAAACACACACAAAATCAGTTTTTCCCAAGTAAACCAACAGAGTTAGCCATGTCTCTCAGTACTGAAAATGGTATGTAACTATATCAAGATTGGCAGATGCTAAATACTAACCACTGTTTTACTGATAAGCAAGCAAAAAGTTGCTGCAGTGGGAAGGGAGTGGCACTACAGAAATGAATCATGTTCTCCTCTCTTCTATCAGAAAATCATTCTAAAATAACAGTGGTCTACATTAATGTGCCAAATAAATTACAATAATTGTCTGCTTTTCAATCCTGATCAGTTTCAAGATGTCTTGCCATAATGAAGACATAAAAGAAGGATGTGTAATTATGTTGTTCCCTTTCCTTTGTTCACTTTGTTGTTCACTTTTAGAAGTGAGGTCACGGGATGAATCTCATTAGTTAGCACCTGAGCTCTGCTCATAGTAATATATTTGCATTATTCCTATCTCTGATTCCTCCCGGCTATAAATTTCCTTCTTTTATTTTTTTTAGTTGGCATTTCTTATTTCTTATGTGCTACCTTTGTTGAAATGATCTCATCAAAGTCTTTGGCCAGATTTCAACGTGATTATTATCCAAAGTGATCTTGATTTGTTTTATATGTGTCGTTTGATGGTTCTAGTGCAGTAGTGAAAGCTGTTACCAAATGCTTTATTTATGTGGTTATACTTCTCTGTACTTTAGAAAATGTAGTAAAAAGACATTTAAAAACAGAATTACTTTCTGTGATTTGGGATCTGTGTGTGTCATATTGTGAATTCCATGTTGTTTTGTTACCCAGTTTTGTTTCAGGGCTCTACTTTGCTCTGTAGCAGCCTTTGTGGATTAGAGCATCCATTTTGCAATAGGGACTTGACTCCTAGTAGAAAGACTATGTCTGAGAAGTAGAGACAAAGCAATCAAGAGCCATCAATGTTGAATGACTTTTTTCTATGGAACAATGGGTCTTCTACTGGTAAGGCCATGGTCTTTGAAGGTCTCCCTACAAGGAAGTTGATGTGGGGAGAGTAGGGGGTGGAACATGGAATTTCCTCAGTGGAAAGACACATGCACCAAGAGAGACAAAGGCTGTTATTAAAAGCTAGCTGCTACTCTGAGCAAAGGGTTAGTCTCCTGCTGCATGTCAGAAGAAAAGGGCGGGAGGAAAAACAAAGCAGAAAGGGCTCCCTAGCCTATGCACACTGACTTCAGACTCAAAGAAGTGGGGAGATCAGACTTAGAGGGAGCACATTCAGAACTGTTTGTTATTTTCCAAAGATCTGAAACTCTTGTGCTGTTTAAGAGCAAAATGACTGTGGTTAACAAATCCCTTTGCTAAGTTTGTCTTCCTTCCACATTGTCCCTGAAGGAGTTAATCAAGAAACCAGAGCTCCCACAGCCAGGTGGACTCTGGGGGAATGTGACTAAGCACGGGGGGGGTAGGCGGAGGACACTGGTTCTAGGGTCTAAGGCAGCTGGACTCCAGACTCTCATTGCCCAAGAAGAGTGTCAGACATGGGGTCTGCACTGGGTAGTGTGCCTGAGAGACCCAGAGTTAGGAACAGTGACCATTACCCATGACCTGGGGTTTAGAAGTACATGGGATTCTGTGGTTGGATCCACATGCACCAGACTAGTGTCTGTTCACAGAAGGGGTAGGTTGTGATGCAGTGGTATGAAAAACAAGCAAATCCTGAAATTCCACTTTTCCCACCAATGTCACAACCTGGGCCAACTCCCATCTCTGCACAAATATCAGTCTGTTGTGAGTGGATCCAACCACAGGATCCTATGTGCTTCCAAGTGCTTCTGGCATGCTGTCCTTCTGGCTTGACTACCGTTATGGAGATAGGAGAGATGTACTCCAGAGTCAGTTCTTTTCCAATCCTGCCTGTTTCCTTTCCAGCTGGGTGGAGGAGGCTGAGTTGACCCCACCCAGCCTGGGCTGTGAGGAAAACTGCTCTCTGCCCACAGAGCTGGCCAAGCTCCCCAACTAGACCCTTGATAAGAAGAGAGCAGGAGACACAAACCCTTCCTTTTGTCTCTCACTTTTCTCGGCCTAACTCTCTCCCTGAAACCTGTGGGGGCCCTAGGGGCTCCAAACACCTCAGAAAGGGAGTGGAGCTGAGAGGACAATCTCTCCCAGAATCAAACACAGCCCTGGGACACAGCTGGGAATTTGATGGACACTTTATTGAGCTGCACTGTTAGTCTACAAACTTGAAATCAAGTTTGGAATTTCCTTCCAAAAAGCCCTGCAACAGGGTGTGTCTAGCTGAGCCATCAGCCACGGGGGAGTGGAGGGAGGAAACTGGAGGCAACTTCAGAGGGCAGGACATTCCCCTGTCACCAGTGACTGACAGGTCTGGTTCTACTCCCAAGCTGCAAGCAGGCTGAAGTACCCAT
This sequence comes from Platysternon megacephalum, assembly GCA_003942145.1. Taxonomy (NCBI): domain Eukaryota; kingdom Metazoa; phylum Chordata; order Testudines; family Platysternidae; genus Platysternon; species Platysternon megacephalum. The sequence continues at coordinate 5,717,218 of QXTE01000001.1, forward strand.
TGTAAAGGGCCTATAGACGTTAGCACTAACGAGAACATGTAAATGCTTGCAGTTCTCATTTCAAAGTAAGTTAGACAGTAACCCACTGGAATGGGTTGCCTAGGGAGGTGGTGGAATCTCCATCTTTAGAGGTTTTGACAAAGGCATCCTTGACAAAGCCTTGGCTGGGATGATTTAGTTGGGGTTGGTCCTGCTTTGAGCAGGGGGTTGGACTAGATGACATCCTGAGGTCTCTTCCAACCCTAATATTCTATGATTCTAAGTAACCTGAATCCTTACCCAGGACATTTTACTAAATAAACAACCACCACCACAACCATTTTATTAATATCTGTACAGATGGGGAAACTGAGGCATTGAAATTCAATGATGTGTTCACAAAACAGAATGGGAGTCCATCTCAGATTTGAGATTACAATTTAGGAGTCCCTGGAGCGAGTCTTGTGCCCGGAGATTTCTCATTCAGAAATTGCTGGATGAGAAAATCAGTTTCATTAGTTAATTTATAACATGCTCAACCTCCCTTTGAGTTTCAAATCTGTTCTGAAATTATGTCATATATAGTACAACTCTACCACGATATAACGCGACCCGATAGAACACGAATTTGGATATAACGCGGTAAAGCAGTGCTCCGGGGGGGTGGGGCTCCGCACTCCGGCAGATCAAAGCAAGTTCGATATAACGCGGTAAGATTTTTTGGCTCCCGAGGACAGCGTTATATCGGGGTAGAGGTGTACCTGATAGTCTATGGTATGAACAAGTAAGCAGTGTAGCTTTTATTTTCTGAAGCTGACATGGTTGTATTAAATCCACCAACTGACGTGCTGTGATCACCATTAAAAGAGTCATGAGGCCAGTGCTTCAGCTAGTGTGAATCAGCACAGTGACTATAGTTTTTCCTTAGACTTACAGTAAGAAAGAATAATGATCAACTGTTAGGAAATGCTGACTTTTTAATGGTGATCAGTTTGTCCATCACTGCAGACTTTTCAAATGTGCCCAATGCTGTGGTATTCAGCCCCTCTAGCTCTGAAAAATAGAGTGGGAATCACTTGCCTTCCAACCCTATTTACCTTTTAGCCATCCCTCCATACCCCCCTCCTCAAAAAGATATTACATGAACGTGACAATTCCCTCCACAATCAAAAGTTCCCCATGGTTTCTAAGCAAGTTTAGCAGAAACATGAAAAAAGTATTTTATACTGCATAACTCAAAATGAAATTTCAAAAACATCATAAGCAGCTACAAAAACCAGCTGGAATTGAGAAGCACACCTGGAAATATTTTAAATGTGATCAAAGAGGAAAACACACCATTTTCAAAGTAGAACCTGTGAAAGTCCATCCCTTCCACCAGATTCCCCAAAGCTTCAGGTTCAAAAGATGTAAGGCCTGGATCACAGATCTTTCTGTGGAAGAGAAAATTGAACAGTGATGACAAATGTATAGTCAGTTTCAGATACAGCACAGGACTGCTTTCTTCTTGATATCTTTGAAACTAAAGGAATCCTCAAATTGGAATTTTCCATCCCTAATGCATACAATTCACAGCATGAGGGAATTCAGACTAAGTCAGCGTTTCTCAAATGCAGCCACCGTGGCCTCATGCAGCCACCAGGGGCTTTTCTTGTGGCCACAACCTCCTGGGCTGTGATGGAGGCGGAGTGAGGGGGTGGGAAAAGTAGCTCTCTCTCCTCCTCCCTGTTGCTCCTGGATGCACCCCTTTGCTGCTGGTGCTGTGGCCACCAGCAGGGATTGGGCCCTGCGCCCCTCTGGAGTCACCTGGGGCACAACGCTGTAGGAACAGGCAGCCATCAAGTTCCCCACTTTCCCTGGGGCGGTGGGGCTCAGGCTTTGGGCTTCAGCCCTGGGGTGGCGGGGCAGCAGGCTCTGGACACTGGGCTTCGTCTCCAGCCCTGGGCTCTGGCTGCGTGGCAGCAGGCCTCAGGCTCCGGTGGCATGCTTCGGGCTCCGTCCCTGGATCCCATCCTTCGGTGGCAGGCTTTGGGCTCTGACAACAGGGTTTCAGGCTCCAGCCCCCCGCTGCCTTCCCCAGCTCCCCACCCCATCTCCCTTGAACCCGCACTGCCTCCCTCGACCCTCTCTCCAGGGCTTAATTTGTCCCCAGGCTTGCCAGAGCTGAGTAAGTCTGCTGTGAAAAGTGATACTTGTATGTTTGTAAATATCACTTTTCACAACAGACTTACTAGCTAGCAATAAATAAATTACAATGATTTGGACATGTATATGTGCATATTTATTTGGTTTTCCTAAAGCTAATTAAGTATTTTAGGAAAAATTTGTCCTGAGAACCCCTGCTCTAAGTGATGATTATGATGGCGTTGAGGGAAAATTGGAGGATCTTTATAACAGAGGCAACTATGGAGCAGAAAGTTTAACAGTAAAGGAGAGACTACATATGAGCAGGGCCAGCTCCAGCTTTTCTGCTGCTCCAAGTGGCCCCCCCCCCCCCCCCCCCAAAAAAAAAAAAAAAAAGACTAGCGGCGGCACTTTGGCGGCAGCTCAATCGCGCCGCTTCTTCTGCGGCAAATTGGCAGTAGGTCCTCCCTCTCTTCCTCTTCGGCGGCAATTTGGCAGCAGCTCAAAGAGGAAGAGAGGGAATTGAGGGACCCGCCGCCGAATTCCCACCGAAGACCCGGACGTGCCGCCCCTTTGAATTGGCTGCCCCAAGCACCAGCTTCCTACGCTGGTGCCTCGAGCCAGCCCTGCGTATGAGGATGTCTGAGGAAAGACTTCAGAAGTCAGAGGGGCAGGAATGGTAAAATGAGTGCTATACATAGTCATGTGGAAAAGAAAGGTTGAAGAAATGCAGTCTATCAACTAGAATATTAGGGTCCAGACTAGAAAGAGAGGTTACTCACTGTATGCAGTAGCTGTAGTTCTTCCAAGATGTGTCCCTATGGGTGCTCCACTTTGGTGTGCACCTTTCATGGGAGATTTTCATTAGCAGTGTCTGCATGCACTGTTAATAACTTGTGCCCTGCACTGAGGTTATATCAGACTGCGTGGGCAAACTGCCCTCAGTTCCTTCTCCACTGCTGAGTCTCAGAAGGAAACTCTGAAGCAGAAGGGAAGGAGGACCAGTAGTGGAGAACCCCTAGGTAAGGCTGCGATTCTTTCACAGAGGTCACGAAAGTCATGGATTCCGTGACTTCTGCAGTGGCTGGTGCAGCTGACTTCAAGCCGCCTAAGCAACAGGCCCCAAGGCCAAATGCTCAGGAGCCCCACAGCTAGCCACACTGGCCACTGCTGGAGCAACCCAGGGCCAGCCGCACCGGCCACTGCTCGGGAGGCCCCAGGCGGCTGGCTCTGGGGACCGCTCGAGCTGCGGTCCTGGGGAATGCCCCGGGGCCAGCCGCACTGGCCGCTGCTCAGGCAGCTGGCTACAGTGGCACTGTCACACCCCAATCGCCCCCTCCCTCAGGGAGTCCCCGGGGAAGGCAGATCAGCATTTTATGTGGCTAACGCTGTTGCAAGCGAGGGGAGGGGGCTGTGTGGGGCCCCAGACCTCCGGAGGGGCAGCAGGGGGGAGGCTGGCCCCAGGCCTCTGTGGGGGTGTTGGGGGGAGGGGGGGCTGGCCCCAGGCCTCCGTGGGGGATGGGGGATGGCCACTTCCTGTGGGAAGTGGAGTGACCCGGCCCCAGCCTGCTCTGCAACCCTGGCTCCCAGACTTGGGGGGAGGGGGGAACTGGGAGCCAGGGGAGCAGAGCAGGCTTGGGCCAGTTCGCTCTACTTACCGGTGAGTGCAAGCCCGACCGCTTCTGGAGTCCTCAGAGGAGTGGGGGCAGGGCTGGGGCCCTGGGGAAGAGCCGGAGCAGGGGCTGGAGCAGCACGCAGCTGCGCAGGGCACCAGGAAATTTGGTACCCCAAATTTCCTGGTGCCTTACGCAGCTGCATACTTTGCGTATAGGTAAGGATGGCTCTGGGGTAGACTTATACTGGTGTTGTTTGCCCCAGTCATTCACCACATCAACCACTAGAGCAGGGGTAGGCAACCTATGGCACGCGTGCCGAAGGCGGCATGCGAGCTGATTTTCAGTGGCGCTCACACTGCCTGGGTCCTGGCCACCAGTCCAGGGAGCTCTGCATTTTTATTTAATTGTAAATGAAGGTTCTTAAACATTTTAAAGACCTTATTTACTTCACATACAACAATAGTTTAGTTATATATTATAGACTTATAGAAAGAGACCTTCTAAAAACGTTAAAATGTATTACTGGCACGTGGAACCTTAAATTAGAGTGAATAAATGAAGACTCGGCACACCACTTCTGAAAGGTTGCCGACCCTTGCACTAGAGAGTCAGGTGGAATGTGAGAAAATAGGAACTCTCAGTCGTTAGTGTGATCATAATACTTTTAAGTGACTCTTTTTCACATGGGTGTTACTGTAGCAGAGGTTTGTCAACTGATTTTTGCAGTTCCCAGCAGAGCCTCATTGATAGGAAGGGCAACTCTGGATGGTGTTGCAGAGTGAAGAATATACAACAGCTCTGACCTCCTGAAGAGGTATATATAAGGGAGTCTGACACCTATTTAATGAGGTCTTGAGGCTGCCATAGCCATAGATGGAGGAGGAGTGATTACTGTCTCATCTGGTGAAAAAGAAGAGATGGTAGTTGTAGGGGGTTGCTTCTTTGTTCACCTAAGTCTCTTGAGCCTCGAACATTTTCTCCTGCTGCTGGGGAGGAGAATCTTGAGTCTCCCTATCAGCCTGATGGAATAGGGTCAGGGCCCTGGAGAACTGTCAGTGATAAGCTGCTCAGGGATTCTAATATAGGCATTGAGGACCAGAAGAGGGAGGGGATGGCATCCAGGGTTGCTCCCACCAGGAATGATGAGTTCCCCAGGCATCTTCCTTGTCTCTTAGAGAAAAATAGTTATATATGGGTAAGAAGGAGAACCCTGAAGAGAGATTGAGAATAGCGAAGAGAGGTCTCCATCTTCTTACTTTAATGGGGAGTAGTGACTGAAAAGAAAGGGATTTTAAAGGGTCCGGAAACCAAGAGGTTCTTGACACCAAGAAATGCCCAGTACCTGCCAGCAATGGAGACTCAGGTTAGCAGTCACCGATAAGTCCTTCGGGTACCTAAAGTCTTGCGGTACCGAGTGTGGTTACAGCACTGAGTGGAGTTATGGCACCACTGGAGTGGTATGCTTCTCCCTACAGAATGGTACCGATGGTTTTGAGCGCTTCACGGACATTGTTGATGTAGATGGAGGCTTAGTCTTACACAGTACCGAAGAGCTTGATAAGAGTACCAAGAGAGGGTTTAAGTCCGACAGTACCAATTTGTGTTTGCTCTGACCATCTCTGCTAGATGGCTCTGGAGACTCCTCAGAGCTAATGTTTACTCTTAGAGCCGTGGAACTTTCCCGCTTCACTGGTACTGGAGAAGCCCTTTGCCTCAACAATACCAAGCTTTGAGGATCAAGTCTCTGAGGTCGTTTACCTGGTCAAAAAGTGAGGTCTCTTTGAGGTGGGTTCCTTAAGAGGAGAATTAGAGCTCCTCTTAGGATATTCAGAGGAGGATTCAGGCTTTCCCTTTCTAGATGAGTGTTGTGCTGTCTCAAGCCGAGGCGATTGAGAAGGAACTGAGGGCGGTTCGCCCGTACTCGGTGCAGGGCATGAGGATATCAGCAGTGCATGTGTGGGCTGAATGGACACTGCTAATGAAAATCTCTGATCAAAGGTGCATAGGGTGCACATGCACCTGAAGTAGAGCACCCATGGGGACACTACTCAAAGAAGAGCCACCCATTCCTGCCATGCTTTTTTTTTTTCCTTTCCAGATTTTCCTCTCTTATGGCAAGTAGAGCTGGGTTCATAAAGCTGATTTATTCCCATGGATCTTGTATCCCATGAATGATGGAAAACTTCTAATTGGAGACTTTTCCCACAAGAATACTATTTGTCATTGTAATGTCCACTGTTTTGACAATTAACACAAACAATAAAACAGCCTTCCCACTCTGAGATTTAAATGAGGCGGCATTCTATTTGTTTCATAATAACCCAGAACAAAGGTTCCTTATCCTCCATCCAGTTTGCCCTACTGCAGGGCATGCTTGACCTCAAGGCATATGACCTCATACAAATCAGCCTGTGAAGCAGAAATATGATGTATGTGAAATTCTGTGATCCATCAATAAATGTGGGCATTAACATTTCTGTCTGCTTGCTTTCCTATGTGTCATTCCAACAGGGAACAAATTATATACTGCATCATGCTGGAATGAAACACAACACATATAGGCATGAAGGATGAAATCTTGGTCCCAATGAAATCAGTGGGATTTTTGCCATTGACTTCTATAGGGTCAGCATTTCATCTAAAATTTTCTTTCAGTGTTTGACCAGAAGATACATTTTCAAAGCCATAAATGGAAGTTAGGCATCTAAATCCTACTGGAAGTCACAGGACATAGATATCCAGCTGTTATTTGTGCCTTTGAAAAATCTCCCCCCGATGTGTAAAGTCCAAAACCAATGTTGCTACCAATGTTTAAATGGTAATTTAATTTTGGTTAGATGTTCCTAAGGCTTGAGTTTTGCCATGCTGCAAAACAGAAAAGTTTTGAGCAAACTTCCATTTGACATTTTTGTACAACAGTTTTTGTAACAGTCAAAGGATATAAAGTGCTCATACCAGGCAAAGGCACATTACTGGTAATTTGTCATTGTCTCATAGGAGTATTACTTCCCTATTTCAACTATTCTAGAACCTTTAGCTCTTCATGAGCTGAAATAGTGTCTTTAGCTCTAGACCTTTAACTTTAAACAAAATATAATTTGTTTTTGTTCCAAATACATTTTAATGGGTTGGAGTAAAGAAACAACAGAACTGGCGATAAGGTTATTTTAAAAACAGAATACCTAAAATGAGTTCTTTAAGCAGAATTTTTTTGGGTCCTGAACAAAATTTCTGAAGTAGTGCATCCGATGAGTTGGGCTGTAGCCCACGAAAGCTTATGCTCAAATAAATTTGTTAGTCTCTAAGGTGCCACAAGCAACAGAGAGTCCTGTGGCGCCTTTAAGACTAACAGATGTATTGGAGCGTAAACATGCATCTGACGAAGCTTACGCTCCAATACATCTGTTAGTCTTAAAGGTGCCACAGGACTCTCTTTTGCTTTTTACAGATCCAGACTAACACGGCTACCCCTCTGATACAAGGTGCCACAAGTACTCCTGTTCTTTTTGCGAAGTAAGACTGGTGCAGCACACAATGGGAAGCAGTCAGACAGAGGCAGGAGAAGGCCAAAGTAAGTGCTCGGGGTCTTGCCTTTTTTTTTTTTTTTTTTTTAAGGGAGTGTGAAGAGAAAGGAACTTATGTTGTAACTTTTTGGGGGTTGCAGTGAATGGGGTGGTCTTGTGACACTGCAGGGGAAAGTATCTGTCCCCACCAATTCTGGAGACAAAATAGTGCCACTTACACAGTGACACACAGTTTTAAGTGAAATACTGTAGAATGGAAATGCTTGTAAACACAGAGACATAACTGGCCACATGGACCCTACTAACACAAATAGAAGTTCCATAGTGCACTTTGATGTGCTGCTATGTGAAATGAGAAGGGTGGGGATATGTCAAAGTACATTACATAACTTTTAGTGCTTGGTAGCAGGGTCTACATGGCCAGTTAGTGCATGGCAGGTGAGTGTGCTGCAAATTCACACCCAGGATTGCTATGTACTAGCTCTCCATGCAAATGAGCCATAAGTCCCAAGTGGCATTAATGTATTACAGTGCAACAGATAGAATTCTGGTAATAGTCAACCTCTGCTTATACTGAAATGTTTCTGTTAAAACAGCTTTCCAGTGTATTTTGATCTTGATTCTTAGATTTTAAATCATGAACATTCTCTCCTCTCTGCCTGATGAAAGAGATCACTGAATATGTTATGTAGCGATAATGGGTCTGATTCACTATGGTGCTATTCCATGTTTATCCTAATATAACGCTACTGAAATCTGCTGTTATACCAGTGTGTGACTTGTGCAATACAGCAGCGAATCAGGTTCTGTGTTTCCTCAAGGCCTACAAGCATGAACATTTTTATACATTTATCTCATCTTGTCTCTTGCAAAATGAGTCAACTTACGTGTAAGCTTCAAAGTCCCCATTGTTGATAGCTTCAATCAGCTGCTCAGTAACCTTGATAATCTCCTGCTTACGAGCTAAAGAAAGGATAAACAGACACAAATACAACAAAACATGAGATGGGAACAAAAGTGGAAAGTGACAGCATAAAAGACTGTCAGACTAAATAACAAAGACAAGGACATTTAGATATTTCCCTGATCAGTGTGACTGCCATTCATTCCATGATTCCACTTTCTTTTCTAGTACCATAGCCAGAAGTGTTAAATTACTCGCTTTACAATATATTGGCCTTAGTGTATTCCTGTATTCATAAGGAAATAAAGCACGTCACAGATCAATGATACATTTTCTGCCTCAGTTCTGATCCACTTTCTCTCACCGAAGGACCTACCTTTAAAAACAACAACAACAAACTCTTGACCTTTACAGAAGTGTAAAAGCAGCCAATTATCATTTTATGAGCAATATTGTAATGATTCACCTACATCTGGAATCTGGAGCTTGTAAGTGTGTAATCCTGATCTCAGAAACCTATGTTTACAATGAATTTTTCCCCATTTAGCATTTGTTTTGGCCAAACACAAAAAGGCAGGGTGCCAGCACTTCCTTAAATGGCACACTGCCTTTAATTTCAGAGATTTAACCATGAGAAATTAAGAATGTAAGAACAGCCATACCAGGTCAGACCAATTGTCCATTTAGCCCAGTATCCTGTCTCTGACAGTGGCCAGTGCCAGATGCTTCAGAAGGACTGAACAGAACAGGGCAATTTCGAATCATCCATCCCTTGTTGTTTAGTCCCAGCTTCTGGCAGTTGGAGGTTTACAGATACCCTACAGACACCCAGACCATGGGGTTGTGTCCTGACCATCTTGGTTAATAGCCATTGATGAACCTATCCTCCATGAACTTATTTAATTCTTTTTTGAAACCAGTTTTACTTTTGGCCTTCACAACATCTCATAGCAATGTGTTCCACAGGTTGACTGCACTTTTGTTTGTTTGAAACCTGCTGCCTATTAATTTCATCAGCTGGCCCCTAGTTCTTGTTTTATGTGAAGGGGTAAATAAACTTTCCTATTTACTTGCTCCATACTGTTCATGATTTTATAGACCATCATCATATCCTCCCCTTAGTCATCTCTTTTTGAAGCTTGAACAGTCCTAGTCTTTTTACTCTCTCCTTGTAAGGAAGCTGTTCTATATCCCTAATCATTTTTGTTGCCATTTTCTGCACGTTTTTCAATTCTAATACATCTTTTTTGAGAGGGGGCAACCGAACTACACACAGTATTCAAGATGTGAGCATACCATGGATTTATATAGTGGCATTATATTTTCTGTTTTACTCTCTCTCTCTTTCCTAATGGTTCCTGTTAGCTTTTTGACTGCCACTGCACACTGAGTTGATATTTTCAGAGAACTGTTGGGACTCCAAGATCTTTTTCTTGAGTGGTAACAGCTAATTTAGATCCCATTATTTTGTACGTATAGTTGGGATTATTTTTCAGTGTGCATCACTTTGCATTTATCAATACTGAATTGTATCTGCCATTTTATTGCCATTTTTAACTCTTCACAGCCAGCTTTGACTTAACTATCTTGAGTAATTTTGTATTGTCTGCAACCACTCCTGAAATAAGCCCAAACCACTATTTAAGAGAAATTTAGGTCCTGATACTATATCCAGATCTTCCTCTGCAGAGTCACATTGATGGATTCAACACAGATCTAATTGCAGCAATGAGTCCTTCAGTTGTAAGCTCTGTGGCACAGTGACTATGCCTATTATTATGTTTGTAAGCATCTAGCACAGCAGAGTTACAACAGATCTTTTGGTGCTACCATAAACAAATATTAAAATAATAAAAATGCTTTATAAAAGACCAGTATTTAAAAAGTTGTGTGTGTGTGTGTTTGTGTGTGCGCGCGCGCACGTGTATTTTCTTTTATCAATTATGGAAGTCCCAGTAAGACTAAATGGTCACTCAGCTAGCAGGGCTAGTGGGTAGCATGGTGGGATAAGGAAGATTTTTAAAAATAAAGAGAGGTTTCATTTGCCTGATTTCTTGCAGGTATTGTGGATGAATTTGTATGGGGCGAGGACAGTGGCTTTGCTGACCAGCACTGGCAGGATGCTCCACGTATTAAGAATGATGTAGAAGGAACTGTGGAGATAGTTGCAGGAGAAGCAGAAAAATGGGGCACCAAGGCTGGCATCATCAGCAGAGCAAAGAGGATGGTGGGGTGATGAGATAAAAGACAAGAGGAGTAGAATGAGGAAGGGTCTAGAAACTGAAGGACAAGAAGTTTAAATTTGATGTGATGAAGAAAGGGGAGTGAGTAGAGGGATTCGAGGAGGGAGGTGAGATGAGAGGGGAAGGAAGATGATGCCTGTAATCAGAAATATTGTATGCCATACCTAGTGTAAAAGTAATTGAACTAGAGATTTAACAATACATTAAGAGATGTAGATAATTACAAATTATTAAATTAGGCAATAGAAAACAATACAGTTTTCTATTGTTGGATAGAATATAATTGTTGGATCACTGTAAATAAGGCCAAGATCTAAAGCTATATGGTATTTTCCAGATGCAATTTACACTAAACCCCAAGGACAGATCATAATTTATACTCAGCTGGTTGGTGATAATTTTGTGTATGTTGATATTATTCTTTGTTTCACAATTAATTAATATCACATTTGATTTCCCAGTTTTACCATAACATGCCCACAGATGGATACAAGGTCATGTATATTGCAAATTAAGTGGTGAACATCTGAATATACTCTGTATCATAATAGACTACTAAGTGATCCCAAGGGGCTGCAGGAGATGGTTTTTCAAGTGGAGCACTGTCAATGGTATGTCTTAGCATAATTCACTTTGGCAATACTTAACTCATTCTCATCTGTCTGTGGTTTCAATAGCAAAATCTAGAGCTGTGCAAAAGACAGCAGCTCAATTTCACAAACGATTTTCAGATTTTGAAAACTGGCTTCATTCTTTAGAGAAATGTGTCACCAGGTGGACCGGGCCCTTTAAAGGGGAACTGATATGTCCCACCTGTGCCTCATTAACAGCATCACAATGGGGCCTGATAAAGGATAGCTGGTTTCCATAAAGACCCAGAGAAGGAACAGGAAATAGGAAGATGAAGCTGTGGCAGAGACTGCAGTTAGCAGGAGGGAAGATTTGGGCTTAGAAGCTAGAGGGCCTGGGGGGCAGGGGAGGAATGGGGCGGGATTGCCTGCTGAGCTCTCAAAGCGGGAGAATAGACAGCACTGGGAGAGTGATGAACTCTCTCCTGGGGAAGAAAGGAGTCCAGGTAGGAAGACCAGGGATTTCCTGCTGTGAAAAGCAGAGAAGGACTCTAGCTAGAAGGGATGGAATGGCTCCTTGATAAAAAGTGGGTTGGACAGAGGAGGAACCTGAGGACTGGCAGAAGATGCCAGAGATGAACTTTTGAGACTTTGGCTACGTCTACACTACCCGCCCGGATCAGCGGGTAGAAATCGATGTAGCGGGGATCGATGTATCGCGTCTCGTCTGGACGCGATACATCGATCCCCGAACGCGCTCAGATCGACTCCGTAACTCCAGCAGGGCGAGCGGAGTTAGCGGAGTCGACGGGGGAGCCGCGGACGTCGATCCCGCGCTGTGAGGACGTGAGGTAAGCGCGGGTAATTCGAAATAGGATACTTCGACTTCAGCTACGCTATTCTCCTAGCTGAAGTCACGTATCTTATTTCGATCCCCGCCCCTAGGGTGGACCAGCCCTTTGAAGACAGTTTGAATTGTTTGGTAATAAACTCAGCTCCCAAGGACGGGTAATTATTGGTCACAAGAGAGCCTCTAGTGGAGTTAGTGATTTAAGAAGCCCTGAGCAGAAGGGAAAACTGAGGCAGATTGCCACAGATCCACCACTGGCAATGGAGGCGGCTCATCCTGTTACAGAATTAAACCAGAAAATGTGAAAATTCTCTGTGAAGAAACACAAAATGTTTAAAAAAAGAGACTTTTCAAAATGAAAAACAAACATTTTGTTCCAAAAATGTCAAGACATTTCCCCCTCCCCAGCTTTCCAAAATGAAATTATGCTTAAACTGACATGATTTTGTGAAGCATTTTGATTTCAATGGAACTGCACATTCTGATGGAATATAATTCAGTTGAAGTTTCTCTGTCCAGCTCTAGTATGAACATTTGGTAAAACTATGCATCAGCCGATCTGCCCTCTGAGCACAAAGCATGTCCAACCAGCAAGCTCCACAGGCTAGCAAACGAGATTACGGAAATATTGTTGGCTCAAACAGCACAATTGCTTTATGTATTCCAGTACTAGTATCAATCCTTCTAGTGCTCTTCGCACTTGTGGAAAGACTTTTCAGCAAATAAAACTCACTGTAGGAAATTCATAATTCTATACTATGTTGCTATACTATATATGTTGGTTACACACATATAATTGTACATGTACAAAAAAAAAGTTAGATTTATTTCTATTCAGTGAGCTTATTGAAATGCAGCATCTACTGGCTCTCAATCAAATGTTCCTAAAAGTGCAATACAGTTCAGAGTAGCAAAATTTGTTCCAGCAGTGCTTCTTCCTGTATGAAAAAAACCTCAGATTCTCATGCCTTACTTATCTGAAAGCTGGAATAAACATTATGAAAAAACAACAGCTAAGAACAAATGTAAGCAACATGAAGTGTTTAGTAATTTAAGTGAAACACAATAAAAAATCTCCACAGCTCATGGAATTATACACAAACAGCAGACTGTTAATAGTATTTTTTTAAATATCACAAACCTTACCTTTTTGTGTGTGTGTGTGTGGGGGGAGGGGGGGGGGGAAAGAAGGGAATAACAGATACAAGAACTGGTTCAGCGTATATACATATAAATGTTTAAAATTCTTTATAATATAACCAGAATCCAGGGTGGGCAGAGGCAGAGTTTGGGAAGCAGGGGAAAATAGGAGACTGGGAGGGATATAGACTGGGGGGAGGTACAGGAAACATGTCATGGACTTGATAGACGTGGAGAAGGAGACGAAGTGGCATAGAAGACTGGATGAGCTATCAGTGAGAGTGCAGTGAACTAGGTGATGTGGATATTGGTTGGAACATGGCTTTACCCTTGCAGACCTTATGAATCAACCTGATTTTAACTTTTGGGACTAAATAAAATTTCATTAAAAAGTTAAGGTTGCATTTCAGTGAAGCCTACCTAACATGTGCTCTCCATGACCCTCCAATTTTTTTTTTTACATTCAAATACACTTCATAAAACAAATAGTAAAAAGCCTGCAAATGAACAGGTAAGGCATTAAGAGAGCTAAATCCCCCTCTGCCATATAATTCTTCATCACTCTATCACCACACTCAGTTTATGCTCCCTACCCAACTTTAACTTAACTTAATTCTTTTGTTTTGTTTTCTAATGGAAATATACTGTTTACTGCACAGTGATGATTTAATATTTGTATATTTTTGGGGAAATGTGCAGTACAGATTTCAAAAGGAGTATAATCCAAGGTATATTAAGTCATGTTAGAGTTTTATAAATTCTCTCCTGGTGCAATATGCTGAAGGAGTAGAATGTTTTTATGCACAGAACTGGAATGGATGAGCTCTTTGGTGTTATGCAGTGTGTTGATCATAAGGTGCTGTGAGGTTATATAAAGTGTACTGACCTTGAAAGTGCTTAAATTATATTCACTGTATCGTGTAATGCCTAACATATGTAATAGGCTTTTATTTTTTGTAAAGATCAATCTTATAATATATCAGTGGTATGGCTTAAAAAGTTGAGACCTACCACAGAGAAAGGGAAAGTTTGCCCAGGAGGAGAGGCTACTAAGGACTGCTAGTGAGGTCCAGTAACAAGGAGGGGGACAGACTGACACTATAGGCCTGATATAGGCGAGGGGCCCAGGAGGACTGCTCCCAGACAGTGATCTGTGGTGGAACCGGGAGCACTGCCAGGCACTAGAAGTAATTGGACTCAAGAAGGACCATGGGAGTAAGCTGAACTCTCACCAGGAACAGAGAGATTGCCCACGAGTGGGGGCTCCTGTAGCAGACTCAGGGTAAGAGCCTCAAAAAGACTAAGACCGAGCCCAGGCTGAGGGTTGGCCGACCACAGACCTGTGATCTGACTTCAATATATAATCTACACCAGGGGTAGGCAACCTATGGCACACGTGCCGAAGGCGGCACGCGAGCTGATTTTCAGTGGCACTCACACTGCCCGGTTCCTGGCCACCAGTCCGGGGGGCGCTGCATTTTAATTTAATTTTAAATGAAGCTTCTTAAACATTTTAAAAACCTTATTTACTTTACATACAACAATAGTTTAGTTATATATTATAGACTTATAGAAAAAGACCTTCTAAAAATGTTTAAATGTATTACTGGCACGCGAAACCTTAAATTAGAGTGAATAAATGAAGACTCGGCACACCACTTCTGAAAGGTTGCCGACCCCTGATCTACACAGTATATAATACAAAGCATAGTCAGTTAACGGATTGTGGTAACAGTATTTCACACAAATGTGACCTTTATTTTAGCATGTGGGCAGGTATATGATGATTACAAAGACATTTCTAACAAAAATATTTTGAAGTCAAGCTAAAATCTAATACAAAGGAATGAAGGGAATATGTTACAATTTTGGCTAAAATTATTATCGCATTTAGCATTATAATAGCATTAATCCATGCATCAATTCTTGTTGATTTATTAGACTCTGGCCACATTTTACAGGGATGTATTTTACATCTACTGCATGTTTGACGATCTACTGGTATACAAGCTATGCAAAGAGGGACTTGGAGAGCACCATGCCGGCAACTTTCAGATTAATGGAATTTATGAACTAATAAAACAAGGTAATGCAGAAATAAATCAGGTCTACAGGGCCCCACCCAAGAACCCACTATTTTTACATCAAACTAAGGAAATATGAATAAATATTAAGGTCACTATAGAAATAATCAATATTTTAGTATGCTAATCACAACAAAAAATATATTTTTCTCTACAAGAAGAGTTAAGCATAAAAAATACCCGTTGACATGTAAAAATGAAGACTGTTAGTTTACCCACAAAGGGCTACCTGTTCAAACCGATTAATGAGAAATGCATGCAGAACCCTTACTAACTGGGTGAGCACAACACTGCTGATGCAATGGTTTAAAATTGTAGACAATGTGCTTTGTGCTGCAATAGTAATAAAAATTAAAAAAAACCTCTTAAAACATTCTCCCTCACAGGTTAATAACACTTATTTTTTTATTAATACTCCAGATAACTGACTATATAAGTACTGTGCTGGAACTGTTATTACCCTGATTTTACATAACTGGGAGTCCTGTGGTTTTATTGTTCCTTGGCATACTCCTGTTAATGTAAAGTACCTCTGGGAACAGTAATTATTATGAAGCCAAAAATAAAGGTCATCGTCATGTATTTTCTAGTCTTATAGAAAATAGCTACGTATCAGTTATGTGCCGTGCAGAGGCAGTTTGTTAATTCACATTAATACCTGAGAGAGTCATTTCAGATTATCAAATTAGCAAGCAAACAATCTCTGCCTTATGCACAAAATCGGGAGCAGTATATCACACTCACTTGCCTCCAATATTCTTTACAAAGATAAAACTTTGAAAACAATTTATCCCAGTGATCTTTACAATAGACCGTGGGACATTCTGTACTATCCATTTTAAAGCAGAACACTCTTCATTGAACTCAGTGGGGAATAGATGGAATGATGTGGCCTAGGTTAATTTGTAATAAAAACTGGATCCCAACAACCAGCAACTTGAACAGTTAAAATGTACAGTTAAAAGCACTTTTGTACAGTGCACTGCAAAGTGTGCTGGAACAAAATATTACAGATTTTGAAAACACAAAGGAAGTTGTAGGCAAGAGAGAGAAAACATTTTAGTATCATTCACTGAAAAAAATCAGTATGGATGAACACATCAGATGTCATTCAGTTGTGCAGCGTGCATTACTGCCATAGATCTAGAGACAGATGAATAGTCAAATGCTACAAAACATTTTCAGGGCTAACCATTCAAATTTTAAGTTGCTCTGGCTGTTTTATACCGCTTTTATGGTTACTTTCTGCATATTAATTTACAAGAAAGAAAGAGGTGACAGGTGAACATCTACTCAGTGTCATTTATTGCTCAGCTGTATAAGAAACACATTTGCAAAATATTGTACTAAGGCCCATGCATACCCGCGTTTGTAATCCACATAGGGACCATCCCTCAAAGAAGAAGGCCCTGATTCAGCAAAGCACTTAAGTGCATGCTTGCAGGTAAGTAGGTGTGTAAGTGGTTTTCTGGATCAGAGCCTAAGGACCTCATCCAAAGCCCAACGAAATCAATGGAAAGACTTCCATTATCCTCAATGGTATTTGTATCAGGCTCTTGTTTTAAATTCCTCATGTATAGAACCTTTCTGGTGACAACTTAAATTGATCAATAATTTGTCCTTTACCACAAATTGTGAAAAATATTGTAGTTAAAGCTGTAGAACTTATTTTTAAAAAGTTTTAAAAAGTTTATACTGTAGCCTTAAACATTCTATAATTTGTTTTGATTTACTGTATGCCCATTCTAAGCATTTAAGCTGTCATCTTAAGAATAATACTCCTTATCAGTGCCTGCTGTTCCTAATGATTCACTCTGATTCACCATCTTACAAGTTGATTGGTTTCTGAGACTGCTGATTCTTCTCAACCTTCCCCACCACCCTACAGGAAAAAAAAAAATCTACAAGTCTCATTGCTTGTCCAATGAAAACCCAATGCATAATTTCATAGTAGACATAGTATATCTGAAAAAGTTATGCCAGCTAATCATTTCCCCATTAAATAATAATATACAAGATCCAATACAATGAATGCTTTCCCTCTGTTAATCTCTATCATATTATTATGTTAAACTATTTGTTATATTTAGCAAATAGAATGTCACTTTGTACACGTTACTGTAGTCACTTTTGAAAAGTCCATCTGCTAACAGTTACCACACAGTTAAGTTAATCTCTCTCTTATGTAGAAACTGGTTTTTTTTGAATGGCAACCACTCTATAGTCTCAAAAAGAAACATATAATGGTGAATTGCAGCTATAGTGAGTTAACACTAAGTTTGCACTGAGATTTCTTAATGTGTTACATTAATCACAAACCTGGCTTACTGTCTCAAGAAATAATGTTTAAATGCATTAACAATGTCAAAGCATCTTGTGGTAACTGAGACATTAATGTGATTTGCCTCAGTATACATTTTTTATATAAATTGTACTCCCACCTTATGACTCTCTAAATTCACTCTGAACTGTATCTTTGGTCTCAGTTTTATAATAGAATAAATGATAATACTCTTTGCTTCTATTATACCTTCCTTTTAAATATTTCAAAACACTTTAAAAACAACAATGAAATGTATGTTGTAATAAAAATAACCAATATTCCCATGAAATGAGATGTTTGCCCCATTTTTACAGATGGGAAAACTGAAGCGCGGTGCAAGCAAAGCCAAGAATAGAAGCTAGAACTTTTAATTTCCAGAGCGATGCTTTAGCCACAGGTCAATCCTTCCGCTCCATTTTCTGTTTTTTTCAACCCCACCACCGTTTATAATGCTATCCATCTACCCTGGTCTTGTATGTAACCGTAGATGAGATTCTATCAAGTTTTACCATACCATACTCCCCTAGCAACCTTCCTATGTATTAGATCAGGGGTGGGCAAACTGCAGCCCACGGGCCACATCTGGCCTGCGGCACCGTCCTGCTCGGCCCCTGAGCTCCTGGCCTGGGAGGCTAGCCCCGGCCCCTCCCCCGCTGTTCTCCCTCCTCCTGCAGCCTCAGCTCCCTCGCTCCGCCGCCGGCGCAATGCTCTGGGCGGCGGGGCTCTGAGCTCCTGGGGCAGCGCAGCTGCACAGCCCGGCCTGACCCAGTGCTCTGAGCTGCGTGGTGGCGGCGTGGCCCAGCTCTAGCCGGGCGGCGCGGCTGTAGCGCCGCCAGCCACCAGTGCTCCAGGCAGTGCGGTAAAGGGGCAGGGAGCTGGGGGGGTTGGATAGAGGACAGGGGAGTTCGGGGTGGTGGTCAGGGGGCAGGAGTGTGGATGGTGGTCGGGGGGGGAAAACAGGGGGTTGAACGGGGGCAGGGGTCCCAGGGGGCAGTCAGGAAGGAGGGGGGATTGGATGGGGCAGCAGGGGGCAGTCAGGGGCAGGGGTTCCGGGGGCAGTCAGGAAGGAGGGGGGATTGGATGGGGCAGCAGGGGGCAGGGGTTCCGGGGGCAGTCAGGGGACAGGGAGAAGGAGTGGTTGGATGGGGCAGGGGTCCCGGGGGGGGGGGGTGTCAGGAATGAGAGGAGGGGTTGGATGGGGCAGCGGGTTTCCGGGGGCAGTCAGGGGACAGGGAGTGGGTGTGTGTGGATGGGGCAGGGGTCCCAGAGGGGCCGTCAGAGAGCGGGGGGGTTGGATGGGGCAGGAGTCCCGAGGTGGGGGCAGATAGGAGGTGGGGGCCGGGCCACTACCTCCTTCCCTAACCGGCCCTCCATACAATTTACGAAACCTGATGCGGCCCTCAGGCCAAAAAGTTTGCCCGCCCCTGTATTAGATGGAAACTGCAGGTTATAAAGAAACCCACACTATTATCCTTATCTATATGCATGGGCTGGTCCAGACAACAGACTACACTGTTCTAGCCTACCAGCTACTGTATTATCACAGTCAATTTATTGGGGTGAAATCATGGCCACACTGAAATCAATGGTAAAACTCCCATTGACTTCAGTGGGGCCATGAATTTGCCCCAGAAGTTTATATGATCCTGTGATAACTTGCAAGCTTCTGTTATGTTACTGCAAATCCTGTGGTGCAAATTCATGCAACTTGTGCAAGGTTATCATGCTTTTTAATTTGTAAGCAGTGTACTGTATTACTATACTGAGTCCACGGTGCATCAAAGGATTAGATACCACAGTATTTTCTGCATCTAAATAAGATGGAGGATAGGATTTTATCATACCATAAGCCTCCAATTAATTCATAATAGCTACTGTTGTGTCTGTGAGTAGCCTTTACTGCTGACAGAGCATATCAATATCGTATTAACTCTGCAGGATTGCCTCTTTAGAGCACCTACAGGATTGAGCTTGTTTGCCCCACAAACAGTAAGTGAGAGATTCTGAGAAGCGCACTAACATGGCTCTAAGAGGCACTATTGGTCACTTTTACCCTTCATGTACACTTGTTGGCGGGGTATCTGTGGGCAGGAGTCATATCTATAGCTTAACAAAAAGTAAAACCAGGACAAAAAATATATGACTAAAGTGAACACAGAATATCACAGCTTTGTTTATAAAATCAGCATATTCCATCAGAATGCCACCTATTTCCCCCCACAAGGTTTAATGTTTTTTATAACTACAGTGTAGTTGAATAATACAAATTGATATGAGAAGCAAATATGGAAATTACATCAGTAAAAGCAATCAGTGGTACATTATGTAAATCATATCAAGTAATGAATAGATTCTTTTTAAAAAGTGACAATTTCTGATGTATTATGTGCTGTTCTCCACTTTAATAAATGGAGTTAGAAGGAAGAAATCAGGAATAACTCTGAATCCTGAAGGAATTATTTGCTCATTTCTGTAATGGAAATGACTAGACGTGATGTATTAACGTCTGCAGAATTGATTCAAAGGACCAAACGAGATCAATTGTTTTAACTTGTTGCTCTTCCCTTCTGTCTCCTTGATATTTAAAGGAAAAAGAGGAGGATTTTTAAAAACACCTTTTAAATTCCTATATGAGTAAGCAGCAAAAATAACTTTTTATAATTATATTACATTATGATATTTAAAATAGTACGTTATTTTTATTTTGGAATCATACAACAGAACAAAATGCATGGAATTAAGAACTGATAACACCAATCAACAACATAAGTCCTTGTTTATATAAAACAATGCTGTCTACCAAATGACGAGAACACTTTGCATTTATATAGCATCTTTACTCAGAAGACCTCAATTGCTTAACAATTATGGGTATGTACAGTATTAAATGGTTTGTCCAAGGTCATAGAGTGAATCAATATCAGGAATGAATCAAGGTCTCTTGATTTGCAGTCCCCTCCTTTAATCTCCAGTTCATGATGCCTGGCACAATAATGATGTGGGACATATGGAAGGATTGGGATGGAATAGTTTTCTCTGGTAAGTCTGTCTGGTCGAAAGGCATGGAACAGAAAGCACACCAAAGGGGTAGGGCCTGCAATGTCTTCTTTAATGTCTTATTCAAACCTTAGAAGAAAATTTCAGGTTCATTTCAGATAAATGATACCTATGTCAATAAAAAAAGCTGTGTATCCTGGCAATTACTGTGGGGAGTGACAGGGACTAAAACAGGTAGTTTTAATTTACATGCTGAGAGACAGTTCATTTTACACTTCATATTAGCTAATCTTAACCTTATGATCCATACTATAGACCTTAAAATCAATCAAGTAGAAATGTATGAGTTCACATTGCTTATAGTGCTGCCTTTTCGTCACTTTTTTGAAAGAAAAGCTATTTTGAACCATGGCTGATATGCCACACCAACCCGAATGTCAACAATGACATGATCTACCATACAAAGGAAAGAGCCTGATTCACTGCTGCAGTACATCAGTTTGACACTATTGTAACTTAAATGGAGTTACATTTGCAAAACAACTGTAGAATGCAGATGTGAACTCAGGTCCTTAAATTTATAAAAATGAATTCACTGGTGTAGACTGAAGGTTCAGAGCAGAAACTCATTGAAGTGGAACATGTGTTTGCATTTGCCCTTATTTTAATTCAAGATCAGGGAAATGACCATATACGACATACACTGTAAACTGAACACCAGCCTAATCACCACCACATTATACTCTTTTATGTCTATACTTTTTTTATGCCACATTTGAGAAGGGCAGATTATGTAGTATAATGGTTGTGATGTTGCACTCCATAATATTTTATGGAAATATGCTTATGAGTGTGAATGTAATGTAACTGGAATATGCTTTATGCAAAAGGCGTCTTGTAAGGTATCATTAGAAAGCTTATAATCTACTGAGTGTGTTCATCCTATTTGTATGAATGTATCATTCTTGTATCTGAAACTAGGAACATGAAGTATAACTCTGAGGTCCTATTGTAATTATGCAGAGTGTGGGCCATTAATGGTGGTTTGGAAGCTTGATGGCTCCCGTTGACTAGGACAATTGGTTGTAAATGGTCTGTTTACTTGCAAACCTTCCGGTGTATGTGCGGGCCAGCCCTGGAAGAATGGAGAGTAGGGGTCTCACAGGACATGTGAACATGTCACCTGATACTGGAATCCATCTTAAACCTGGTGCTTTTCCTTTTAGAAGGAGGGGTGGGAACCCAGAGAGACACAAGAGTCCCGCCTTGTGACAAAGATATAAAAGGGGGTAGAACAGAACAAAGGGGGCTGCCAGTCATGAGAAAACCCCTAGTTTCCAACTAAGATGTCTGCAGGAACTAACAAGGACTGTACCAGGGGAAAGGATTGGGCCTGGACTAGGAAGGAGTCTAGTCTGTGAAAGCAGCTTATTGGAACATTTCTGAGGGTGAGATTTTACCTGTAATTCAGTTTCTTAATGTATTAGGCTTAGACTTGTGTGTTTTTGCTTTATTTTGCTTGGTGATTTACTTTGTTCTGCCTGTTATTATTTGAAACCACTTAAATCCTACTTTTTGTTTATTAGTAAACCCAGAGTAAGTGATTAATACCGGGGGGCGGGGGAGAGGACAAACAGCTGTGCATATCTCTCTATCAGTGTTATAGAGGGCGGACAATTTATGAGTTTACCCTGTATAAGCTTTATACAGAGTAAAATGGACTTATTTGGGGTTTAGATCCCATTGGGAGCTGGGTGTCTGGGTGCTGGAGATAGGTGACCTGCTGAGCAGTTTTTGGTTAAAGTCTGCAGCTTTGGGGGCGTGGACCAGGCCTGGGTCTGTGTTGCAGCAGACTAGCATGTCTGGCTCAACAAGGCAGGGTTGTGGAGTCCCAAGCTGGCAGGGAAAACGGGCTCGGAGGTAATTTCAGCACGTCAGGTGACAGTCCCAAGGTGGTCTCTGTGACCGAACCCGTCACAATGGTCACCCTTAAAGACCTGCAACTGTCTTAGAAAATGCTTTAGATATCTTAACTTTACCCCAGTAACTGTAGTATTCCAGGTATTTCCTATTGTAAGTATAGAAAGTACAAATGAATACTGCAGATACTGAGATAATTGCAGACACTTAGCTATTTTGCCTACTGTAATTCTGGAAAGTTCTTAAGGGTAATCAATGTATATATATCTTGAAGTATGCAAGACATAAAACCCAGGACCTCTTGAATACACAACTCTGTAGAACCAGCATGTGTTCCCCACAGACTTATAATACTTTACACAAAGCTCAGGACTGGAGATTAACTACCAATCTGATATATTACCATGATGATAAATCATGTTTTCAAGAATCATTGCCAAAATAGGGATTTAAACTAAGACATTTTGTGTTGTGAGCAATCAGATCAGTTATAGCAGGCTATCATTATGAAATTATTTTGCATACAGCAGATGGCTGTTTAATAGCATTATGCCATTTCTTAAAGAAAATATCTGTTGTTTTATATAAGCACTGTGAGAAGTTTTTTGTAAGGGGAGAAGGGGTTAGGGAGCTTGCGTGTTTGTGTTGCTGGGGGGAAGGGAGGAATGGACAGAAGTAGTACAGATTTGTTGATATTGTTAATACTATATCCTTACACACTACAGTACACCCTTTCAAGGCAGCCAAACTTCCAATCCACTTCCTACAAAGTCTGTGATATTACTTGTGGTCTATACATCGTTGAAATCAACAACAAAAGTACATCTGGTCATGTGAGGTGTTCTTTACTTTAGTGCTTCTTGTGATGGACAGGTGTCCACAGTACACTGTGACCCTTTCTGTAGCCCACCTGGTTGATATATTTTCTTTGTCCTGCTTTTGCATTTTCTTTCCCCATCTCCAATGCTATTTCTATTGTAGCGGGGTGGTCCCCCACTCCTGCCCTGAAGGGCTTAAGACAGCCCTGGGACAGGGCTGTGGCAGGGGAAAAGCTGGGCTGATTGGGGAAGCAGCTGCAGCTGGGCCATGCCCCAATCAGGCCTCAGCTGGCCCTATACAAGAGGCTGGAAGCCAGGAGCTCAGCAGTCTCTCTCTGCCTGCAGAGAGAGAAGGGCCTGGCTGCAGGGAGCTAAGAACAGGGTACCTGAGTGGAGCAGGGCTGGGGAAAGGCAGAGGAGCTGGGGAGCTCTAGCCTGGAAAGCCCCAGGCTGCGGCCTAGCAAAGGCCAACAGGTACTGGGGGTTGCAGAGGGCAGCCCAGGGGTAGGCCAAGGCAGCAGGTCCAAACCCACCCTTTGCCTGTGATGAGTGGCTGACACTGCAGTCTGCCCCAGGGCATGGGGGCTAGTTGGTGACTGGCAGTAGCCTACGACTGAGGCAAGGTGGGAATAGTGGGTGGGGGTTCCCCTGGGAGGGGGAGACCCAGAGAAAGGGGCACCGGGGTCCTGGGAGGGACACGGGCCAGTGGCAAGCGGATCACCGGCCTGCAGAGGGCGCTCCAGACACTGGGAGAGCTAATTCCCTGGACGACCAGCAGGAGGCACCGCAGGGGTGAGTCCACTCCTCTACACTATGATGTGACAAACAATGCAGCTGCAGGTCAGCTGAACTCAGCAAGTCCCATCAGTTAGAGCCTTTTCCTTCAACACTGATTCTTCTCTCTTCCATCTATCTATTAAATGCCCACATCTAAGTATTCTGCACATTATATAGGAAAAATGTACTAAGTTACACCAAGTGACAGCACATGTGATCTGGTGTGTTCTAACTAACTTGCCAGTGCCATATCTGTTTCTAGATTAGATCAGCAAAAAAGTGCAAAAGCTCCAAGAAAGTGAGATATAACCTCAGCAAACATACAGATCCATGCACAGTAGGGTCATCATATTATTTTGTTCCATAGGTATGCACAGTGGTTTACAACTGGATAAAACACAACTGCCTTGCTTCTTGGAGCTACCTTTCAAGTAGCACAAATTATCTGATACTCAAAAAGGATGCAGACACAACATGTTGTTCATGCACCCCATAAAATCAACAACTAGCATCTATACGGTTATGTCAACCATCACTCCTTATTTTACTGGAATGACAAAACCAAAATATAGAATATTGCATTTGAGTGCTATTTAAATTTTTCATGGGGGTTTGATGAAAAATGAATGGATACAGAGAGAATAAGAGTTAAAAATCACAGCTTTTGGTATTTTTTCACTGGATTATCTCACTTTCCTTTGTACCCCTTTTACAAGAAATCTTACACACTACACAGGACCTGTCCTTTGGCCACACTGTTGCTTCTCATGTGCTGTTTCGGATTTCTAGAATATCAGTTATGCATAGGTAGTGTTTGTCTACAGTCTAGAAAATGTTATAACTATTTATCAATAATGAAAAATAAGTGTGCAAAAGCACACCCACTGAAGTTTAATTTGGCAACAAATCTTCCCTGGCATGAACACTGTCATATATGTGAGAGAGAGGGAGAGAGATTCCCTCACCAAACACCCTTGTAGCCTAGGTCCAGGAGTTCAACACACCTCTAACAACTGAAGCCAAGGCAGATGCCTTAGTGACATTCATAAACATAACAAATAATTAATTTGGTGGGTTATTGCTCAGATGCTGTTCCATCCTGCCTTATGCTGTTCAAGTTGATTTGTACAGCTTTACAGAGAGGAGCTGTACAGGGTATATGCAAAGACCTCAAGACTGATCATTCCATCCATGACACCAGAAACATCCCCCTAATCCATGTGAAATAATTCTGTTCCATACAAGGACTGCTTTTCTTATGTCAGGCTTATCACCCAAGGTTTTTCATTCTACTCTTCAACACAGACATTTTACACAATGGAATTGGACTTTACCCGGCCTTCAAGACAGATTTCAGGAATGACTTCCTTGGAGCATTAATCTGCCACACAGATTACTTACTCTTTTCCAGAAATATTAATAGCTATTTACTATAGTAAATGAGGCTGCTTTAACTAAGGAACAAAACAATCAAATGCAAAACCCACCCAAACCATACATAGTATTTTAAACAACAACAAAAATAATGGTCAGTCTAGGCCAGATCGCAAAAGGTCTTTTGTCTGACTGTGAGATGGGGTGCCATCTCAACTGATGGTATCTCTCAACTTACACAGCACAGAGGAAGGAGTGGATTGGAAAGGCTCAGACTCATGCGAGTGACTCTGTGAGTTTACATTTTCCATGGACTTGGCTGCTGAATTGATGGAAAGAAACACAACATATGAACAAACAAAGATGAAGAGGTAGAGCATGATCAGAATCCTCAGTAGACACTGACAGCAGGAGCGGCTGCTGGGGCACAGCAAAGATGATGACCAATGAGATGAAGAAGGAATGGAAGAAGAGGAGTGGTGAGCAGAACATAACCTCTCCATGTCACCCTCCTTTTTGAAAGCTGTATGTGGGGCATGGAGATGTGAGGAAAGAAAAAAAGAAGGCCAAAGAAATGGTAATTTAATCACAAACAAATGGATAAAATATCTGAACACAAAAATAACACTAACAATGCATTTTAGGGAAATGAGGGTTGAGGTCAAGGAAAAGGAGACAGTGGTATCAACAAATGTCTCTGTTCAGATGCCAGTGCTAAGTGTCAATCCCTTTAATCGGATACTGTGATGTACTGGGTTTGAAAAGAGCCATACTCTTATATTCTTTGGGTCTTAAAAGACTAGTTTTGTGAAAATAATAAGTAAGCTAAACAACAAACAATATATAATTCAACCTGCTTAATTTAAATTGGTTTATTCATAGAATTTTAAACCAGAATAAAATGAATTCAAATTAACAAATCATATGTAAGCGTTTCCTGAATGGATTACATATAAAGGGTACCCACCATATGGACAAATTGAACAGCACAGATGAACCAGAATTTATCTGCTTTGAAAATGCCCTGAATCTCAGCACCTTTGCCCATGGGAAATCATCACTCTTACTATTGTTTACATCAATCCATCCTCAGGGACACACCATCATGAGAAATCTAGATATCCAGACCATTTCACATTCAACAAATCACCTCTCTAAAGCTTAGGTGTATTACTGGCAAAAAATAAAGAAGGTATTCTACAATATTAGTGACAAAACATATCTACCATTCTTACACTGGAGAGATGCTGTTGATGTGTTTGTGCCTCATAATCTACCTTCATAAAAGGAGGAGAAATCCCACAGGTATTCCTGTCAGATGCCCTTTACTGTGGGTTGAAGATGAGTTTGCAAATTTATTTCCACAGCTGCAATTATTTCCAGGTCCCTTTACTACTACTTGGATGTCAACATAATCTATAGTTACAGTCATGTCCTTATGTGTCCAAGTGCCCTAAACTGGTACAAAGGATTTCATGCACAACATTTGTCCTGCTATATATTTTTAGAAGTCTTGCACTTTACCATTGTCTTATAAAGAAAGTTTCTATTAAAAATCCACTTTTAAAAATACATACCTATAAATGGTACATGGATATGGTTTGATGACCCACATTTACTTGCAGTATTATTTTTTAAATAATACATTACAATGTATGAAAAATGAACTCTCGCTCTGGTTTCACTGCCTCCAAATTACAGAAATACCTCCCTTCTAATATAAACCAATAGCACAAGGCCCTGACATACAACGTTAGAATATGCCCTGCACGTCTCTGATGAAGTCAAGGAGTAAGAAACTGCGCTTGAAGACAGATTTGTGAAAGCAGAACTCAGGCTGCTTTTTAAAATATTCAAACCTCTTAACTAACCACAATGCCTATATACATTCACGCACGCACACATGCACGTGTGCACACATGCTCAGCATAAAAGGAATCCTCCAGGAAAATGTTAAGTCTCGCACAGATTCATAGTGCCCACATATCTGTAATGCTGTCTGTAAACACTCAAATCAATAACCTACGAAATAAACAAATTGACGACAAATTAAAAGATTTGTGCACATCACAAGTTGAGTACACCTCTACCTCGATATAACGCTGTCCTCGGGAGCCAAAAAACCTTACCAGGTTATAGGTGAAACTGCGTTATATTGAACTGGCTTTGATCCACCGGAGTGCGCAGCCCCCCCCCCCCCCCCCCCCCCCCCCCCCCCCCCCCCGGAGCACTGCTTTACCGCGTTATATCCGAATTCGTGTTATATCGGATGGCGTTATATCGAGGTAGCGGTGTATATCCCACTGCATTTTGGTTGCTGCTCCATACGTGTGCAAATGGGTGGGGTAGGGGAAGACCTATGTATATGTGCACAAGAGAGCCACAATCCTGCTGCTTGTTCAGTTTGTGTACAATGTAAAAAGAATGGGGGCATGTTAAGTACCTTCAAGCACTTGTAACACTCTAAAGCGGACATGCCAGGGTAGGAGTGGGCCCAGAACATTTTTACATATGCT
Source organism: Platysternon megacephalum (assembly GCA_003942145.1). Classification (NCBI taxonomy): domain Eukaryota; kingdom Metazoa; phylum Chordata; order Testudines; family Platysternidae; genus Platysternon; species Platysternon megacephalum. The sequence continues at coordinate 5,744,976 of QXTE01000001.1, forward strand.
GCATCTCTAAAAATAAGCTGGGTGTAACTTCTCAGTGTGCTCTTCCCGGAATCCCTGAAGGCATCTTAACTTCTTCTCTTCTCCACAGGCAGCAAGTTTCCAGCCTTTGCCTCTATTGTGGTCAGCCTCTACAAATTCCTTAAAGTGGCAGTGACTACAAAAGTCACAATATATTAGCAAGATATGCCAGGTTGTGGGACCTTGCATAATGTGAAGCTGCTGTTCCCCTGTCTCATTCTAGCAGTCAGAACAAGTGGGTCCTATCACCTTTAATTCATGATATAAAATAGTTTGAATATCACTTCAAGGGATAGAGGGAACAACGGGCACAGACAAAGGGGTGCTGCCAGGAGCAACCCTATGAACAGGCAAACACAAATATACGCAAACTGGCTGAAGGTTTATATTTGTTATTTAAATGAATAATAAATAAATTAATAATAATAATACTCCCTATACTGGACTAAGTTTGTGTACTGTGTTAGGAGCAGGATGGGATTCATAGAATATCAGGGTTGGAAGGGTCCTCAGGAGGTCATCTAGTCCAACACCCTGCTCAAAGCAGGACCAATCCCCAACTAAATCATCCCAGCCAGGGCTTTGTCAAGCCTGACCTTAAAAATCTCTAAGGAAGGAGATTCCACCACCTCCCTAGGTAACCCATTCCACTACTTCACCACCCTCCTAGTGAAAAAGTTTTTCCTAATATCCAACCTAAACCTCCTGCACTGCAACTTGAGACCATTACTCCTTGTTCTGTCATCTGCTACCACTGAGAACAGCCTAGATCCATCCTCTTTGGAACCCCCTTTCAGGTAGTTGAAAGCAGCTATCAAATCCCCCCTCACTCTTCTCTTCTGCAGACTAAATAATCCCAGTTCCCTCAGCCTCTCCTCATATGTCATGTGCTCCAGCCCCCTAATCATTTTTGTTGCCCTCCGCTGGACTCTTTCCAATTTTTCCACATCCTTCTTGTAGTGTGGGGCCCAAAACTGGACACAGTACTCCAGATGAGGCCTCGCCAATGCCGAATAGAGGGGAATGATCATGTCCCTCGATCTGCTGGCAATGCTCCTACTTATACAGGCCCCAAATGCTGTTCACCTTCTTGGCAACAAGGGCACACTGTTGACTCATATCCAGATTCTCGTCCACTGTAACCCCAAGGTCCTTTTCTGCAGAACTGCTGCCTAGCCAGTCGGTCCCTAGTCTGTAGCAGTGCATGGGATTCTTCCGTCTTAAGTGCAGGACACTGCACTTGTCCTTGTTGAACCTCATCAGATTTCTTTTGGCCCAATCCTCTAATTTGTCTAGGTACCTCTGTATCGTATCCCTACCCTCCAGCATATCTACCACTCCTCCCAGTTTAGTGTCATCTGCAAACTTGCTGAGGGTGCAATCCACGCCATCCTCCAGATTATTAATGAAGATATTGAACAAAACCAGCCCCAGGACCGACCCTTGGGACACTCCGCTTGATACCAGCTGCCAACTAGACATGGAGCCATTGATCACTATCCGTTGAGCCCGATGATCTAGACAGCTTTCTATCCACCTTCTAGTCCATTCATCAAGCCCATACTTCTTTAACTTGCTGGCAAGAATACTGTGGGAGACCGTATCAAAAGCTTTGCTAAAGTCAAGGAATAACACGTCCACTGCTTTCCCCTCATCCACAGACCCAGTTATCTCCTCATAGAAGGCAATTAGGTTAGTCAGGCATGACTTGCCCTTGGTGAATCCATGCTGATTGTTCCTGATCACTTTCCCCTCCTCGGAGTCCTTCAAAATTGATTCCTTGAGGACTTGCTCCATGATTTTTCCAGGGACTGAGGTGAGGCTGACTGGCCTGTAGTTCCCTGGATTCTCCTTCTTCCCTTTTTTAAAGATGGGCACCACATTAGCCTTTTTCCAGTCATCCGGGACCTCCTCCGATTGCCATGAGTTTTCAAAGATAATGGCTCTGAAATCACATCAGCCAACTCCTTCAGCACCCTTCAGATGCAGTACATCTGGCCCCATGGACTTGTGCTCGTCCAGCTTTTCTAAATAGTCCTGAGCCACTTCTTTCTCAGGAATGATACCTGCTGAGTCTAATAGGAACTTGTACAGTATTCCTGAACAGATTGATGCTAAACAATGTGAAAAACAACATCAGAAGAGGATTCCTCAAGTCATTGCTTCCATCAGAACTCTTCATAATCTGCCCCAATATATATGTATCTTATCAGGTATTCTACTGGAACACACAAGCAAACTTTTATTGCTGCACTGTAATTAACTGGCAAAATGTTAGAGAGTCCCTCCAGCAGCAATGTTAATGAAACACGGACATTTCAAAATTCTTCATTTTCAATCAACAATACATCAACTCCAGTTAGATCAGCTATTCCACATATTTATTCTCCATCAAGTTATTATTAAATGGTATTTTGCATTTTGTATCTCAACAGCCTCAGTGACAATAATATTCTTCATTATCCTTTGGGGCAAAAGGGACAAGTGGGTCCACAAAAGGGTCACTAAAATGTAGGAACCAATAGTGCCTAACAGGGACAACCCTGACTAAAGGGTTGTGCCAAAGTGGGAATTTGGGGAAGAATTGTAACTCAGAGAGGCACAATGCTTCCTGGAGCTCCCCAACATGCAGAGGGGCTTGTCTCTTCACACGTACAGCTTCCACTCTCCCTGCACACTCACCTCCTTCCTGCCCACTATGTGGTGATTACACCTGCATGGGCACAAGGAGGGAGGAGACTCCACACTCTGGGCAGGGGACCTCAGGAATAGCAAATGGGCCTGCCACTGTCTGTAGGCACAGTCATCTTGTGCTCTCTCCACCTCACATAATGGTACTGACTAGACTTCGTGTAGGTTGTACAACACAGCAGCATTATTGAGGTGTTTCTGATGTTTATTATTCTCCCTTGAGAAGACTGCTTCGTGACTCCTGATAACAATTTTGTAATTAAGGTCATTAACAGGAGTTCTCTTATGTCCTGCAGCCAATTTTCCACTTTTCTCTTTAATTTAACCAGGACACAGATGATAGGCATCTAGGGCTTGACTTCTATGGGAGCAGGAGCAATGGAGACCATTCCAAGGACAGGACAGCTTAGAAAATAAACAGCTATCAAGCCAACAATTTTGCTGCTTAGTTTCTATTGCATTTGTTAACTGCTCCGTAGCAGAACCTCTCTTCTAACTCAGACATGTATTGTTATTATCCTTCCTATCAGGAAACAGTGAGTATAAAGGGTATATAAACCTTTGTTAATTTTGATATTAAACAACCAAATAAACAATCTTAAGCAAAACTTTTTTTTATTTATGTTCTCTTATAACTGCATTCCTGGATGAGCTAAGTTTCAAACAAACTTTTATAGCTAAATTATAAACCCAAGAAAATATGGGCATATTATATGGTATTATCTCTAATCATCAACACGGCATTATCTCTAATAGTGCAGAGGCTCAGCTATAATTAAATTATATAGTTAATGAGGTTAGTTGCTAAACTACACAATGGTTTGAAGGAGGATATTATGAATAAAAGTAAATTACACTGCAACTATTTTTCTTCACATCAATTGCAGATGAACTTAATTGTTCTTCAAGCTATTGCTTTCCATTAACTGAAATCATTATCGTTATGCTGTTATTTAAACTGATAAGTTACTGGTTGCTAATATACCTGAAGCATGCTCAAGTCAAGGTAAATCACACACTGAAAATTTGAGAACAGAAGGCAACATCAGTGACTTAATTAAAGTTAGTTCTAGATCATATACTACTAAAAAGCATAATCTACAATTAGATGGTAACTAGCTATGCATGTGTGTGAAACTGAAGGGAAGAGAGCACAGGAAATCTGCTCACCACCCCTTGTACAACGAATGAAAAAATTTACCCAAGTCCAGAGGACCAGTGTAAGCCCTATGAACCACTTGAGCAGTTCTAGTCTCTCCAGATGTAGTGGAAAACGGAGTGGAGAGAACAATAGGCAGTTTTAACAGCTGAGCAGGCGTAAGGCGTACACATGATGAAACCTTTCCAAGATAGTAGGAGGGGTCACCCTCCCATGGGTACTCAACAAAGTCTATAATGCCTCATGCTAGGGCAATGCACATCCCTGCCTCTCCTACTGAGTGGTTGTGGCTTTACAGTCACAATCTAGTATTCAGTGAAACTCTGAGGACATTTGCCCTGGTTTTGATTAGGACTATCACTCCCTTGACAAGTGAGGGGTTAACTGTAACAAACCTCCCAAGATCCCATTTACTGGTACAACTAGTATCAAGTCATCTGCATTTTTGGAATCTCATTGTAGTCTAAAAAGTCGCTATGTGAAAAAGGCACATCTTGTTAGGTTTTACATCTGCTCCATGTGCATACAGAATTATATCTGTTGCCTTCAATGACTAACAACTTAGTACTTTGTTTCCTGTGTTTTACCTGCAAAGTCAACAAAGCTAAGAAAGAGTGAGCTACTGATTCAGCTGGGAGAGACTGGATTATATTCCTTCTTACAAATCATCAGCACAATTGTTTTCTAAGTTCCAATTCTAGAGCTAACAAGTTATACTTAGGGGATCTCATTGTCTTCTTGAAGGCAATGAGGTTCCAACAAGCACCATCGATGAGATAATGTTCTTACTGGTGATGTTGCTTGAGAAGAAAATAACCAGCCTTGATTTTCAGGCCTATTTTCAGGTTCATTTTGCAAGGCTGAGAGTTAGGAAAAAATGCATATTTTTTACTTGTAAAACGAACATATTTGGTATTAGAGAGGCAAGGTGGATATTAGAGAGCCACCTTGTCTCTCTAATATCCGGTGACCAACACAGCTATAACAACATTGCATACATATTTGGCATGGAAGTAAATGAGAAATGAAAAATGGGGACTCCATAATATACTTTTTACAGAATCAAACCACACTTCAAGAAAATGGATTTAACCTATTCCAAAATTAAGTGTTAATTTTGGCTTTCTAAAATCTCTCCTACTGGAGTATCCACTATAATTCCCATATTCTCTGCAAGTATTATTTTTTATCATGACTGAAGCAAAAACAATAAAACTACATGGGCCAGGAGAACAATTTGATGAGTGACATCATGGAAGTGAGAATTTTCCTTTTTTGAACATGCCTTCTGCTGAAGTTCAAGAGTATTTTTATGGCCTTTTTACATACTGCCCTTTCTTCTGCCAGCTCTTCCCTACATACCTACTATGCCCTCATACACGTGTTTTGTGTGCTACAGACATCTGGAACACCCCGAGACCTACGTAGAAAAACATGGGACTTTGTTTTTTATTCACACTTAATGTCATGTGATGACCAACTTGTGTTATCTGTATTAGCCCAACAACTTTTTTCAGGGATTTCTCTCTTTTGGAAACAGTGAGAGTATACAAACAAAATCTAACTACAGTACTTCATTCAGGCCTCCTCTTTATTTTCAAGTGGACAGTGACACACTAAGCAAAACTGTACAATTGGGAATTTTCTGTCGCTATACTGGTTCCTGAAATAACAGGGCGAAAGGAACTTCTTTATTCTGCATTACAAGTCGATAATTACTGCATCAAGGGTAGTATGATGTTCATCCTCCAATCTTCTAACTGTGCTTTTCTTCACCATATGCGTGACCATCTGCATCCCTACCACACAATCAGATGGTGAAGATTGGGATAAGACACTATACCACAGTCTCACTCTGAGGATTGGGCTAAACCGAATTTCTGCATTGTGGCAGCCACTCTGCCTTTTCCTCTCAGCAGTCTGTTAAGACTAGTCCATGATCTACATCCAAGGTCGCAAATAAGTAGATGTAAATCAGGGCTTCTGAAGTTTGCCAGCACGCCTGCCTTCCTGTTCCAGAGTAGCTGCCACTCTATGAAGAAACAGCAGTTGGCCCTAATGTGCCATTGTTCATTTGAGATTGGCACTGGGCTGGCAGCATGAGACATTTTCCCTATGCTAAGAGGGAGGTTTATTCCTGTTTTTTGTAACTCTAAAGTTTTGCGTAGAGGGGAATCCTCTGTGTTTTAACTCTTACTACCCTGTAAAATTATCTTCCATCCTGATTTTACAGAGGTGCTTCTTTTACTTTTTTCTTTATAATAAAGTTCTGTTTTTAAGAATCTGATTTGTTTTTAGTGTCCTAAAAACCCAAAGGTCTGGTCTGTGCTCACCTTGTCTACCTATTTGGTTGGTATATTATTCTCAAGCCTCCCCAGGAAAGCCATATCTAAACTAAGCATCTAATATTGCAGAAATACTAAGTAATAGCAAAGAAATGCGTTACGTTATCTTTTGTTTTAGCTTGTGAATTTTCCCTGTGCTAAGAGGGAGGTTTATCCCTGTTTTTGTAACTTTAAAGTTTTGCCTAGAGGGGAAATCCTCTCTGTTTTTGAATCTTTTGTTATTATGTAAAGTACTTACCATCCTGATTTTACAGAGGTGATTCTTTTACCTTTTCTTTAATTACAATTCTTCTTTTAAGAACCCGATTGATTTTTCCTTGTTCTTAAGATCCAAGGGTTTGGGTCTGTGTTCTCCTGTACCAATTGGTGAGGATATTATTCTCAAGCCTTCCCCAGGAAAGGGGGTGCAGGGCTTGGGGGAATATTTTGGGGGAATAGGACTCCAAGTGGTCCTTTCCCTGATTCTTTGGCTAAATCACTCGGTGGTGGCAGCATACTGTTCAAGGCAAGGTGGAATTTGTGCCTTGGGAAAGTTTTTAACCTAAGCTGGTAAAAATAAGCTTAGGGGGTCTTTCATGCGGGTCCCCACATCTGTACCCCAGAGTTCAGAGTGGGGAAGGAACCCTGACACAGGTCTAGGTGTTTTCTTCTGGAAGTGGGTAGATCTTCTGATAGGAAGTACCGGTTGCTTATTTGCACCTGTTGTCAGATTTGTATTCAGCAGGTTGTTTTCATTCATCATAATCCTCCACAGTTTTATGGGAGCTATATGTGCCACCACATATAAATCAGATGTTAAAGTATGGCAAAGACAACCACTAATGATATGTGTGGTTGTGTTCATCTCTGAATCAATGAGATGCATATGCCAACTTCTGCCCCAAACTGTTGCATACTACTCTACTGATGCGAGAATACCAGCCCAGGACTGAGGTGAGTAAAACATTTGCCTCAGCTTCCAGGAGGTTCCTGCTAGCCTCTGGATCAAGGCAGTGCAGGAAGTAAACTTTTACTTTAAATGTTCGAATGGGACTGGTATGTTAGGCCGAGGTCCAATTTGACTCCTAAGTTAGTGACCTCTTCCTGGAAAGGGAGTGAACGAGCCTCAATACAAACGGTAAGGGGCCGATTGGCCAGGCAATTATTCTGATGGAAGGTTGCAGCCACCTTCTTAAGACTCATTTAGTGCAAGTCTCCACTGATGAAGCTAAGTAGCCAGAGTGTTCATGTCCCTGCTGACTCACTCTTCAATATTTTGTAGATTACTACCCATGTTGGTAGGTCATAAGTATATATGTTGACAAGGAGAGGCACTAGAATGGATCCTTGCAGGTGCGCATTATGAAGTCTCCAAAGCCAAATGACAGTCTCCAACTTGCAAGATGAAGCTCCATTTTGTTATTTCCATGATGAATCACACCACAGGCTTACAGGAAATAGTCTGCAGAAACTTAGTGGTCAGCCCCACATGCTAGACAGTGTTGAATGCAGCTGACAAGTCTGCCAGAATGGCGCAGAGGCATGTTCAATATCTTGTGTTAGGCGAATGACTTGATCTTAGGTGCACCATCTGTCAGGCTCTAGGTTCTAGGCAGTCAGGCGTGGTGGTTGAGGACGGGTACCAAGAGTCAAAGCTTGACGCAGAGTCGGACCAGCTGAGGGCAGTGTTAAACCAGGATCCAGGGACGGGCCATGGATAAGAACTGGGGTCAGAGTCCATAGATAAGCCAAATCAGGATTATAGTCGGAGTCCGGATGTAGGTCGAAGCAGGGCTGGAGTCAGTCCAATGGTCTAGGAGGGAGAAGGCAGGTGCAGGGCTGGAGTGGGTCAGAAACAGGGCTGGAGCAAGGTTGCAATAGGGTACAGACAAGTCTGAAGTGGGCTGGAACAAGGCTTGGGCAAGACTGGGGCAGAAACAGGGATAGGATTGAAGGCAAGCTCGAACCTTAGGGCATCTGTAACACTGTGAGGCAGCAGGAGAGTTCCTAGCTGAGTGGTGCTGTTGAACAGATTAAGGCTGTGTCTACACTGCCACTTTCAGCGCTAAAACTTTAGTCGTTCAGAGGTGTGAAAAAACACTCCCGAGGGACAAAAGTTTTAGCGCTGAAAAGCGCCAGTATAGACAGTGCTTTATTGCCGGGAGCCCGGCTCTCGGTGATAAAGCTACCATCGCTCATTTGGGGTGTTTTGTTTTTTAAATTGCCGGGAGAGTTCTCCCTCGGCAATAAAGTGTGTCTACACTGCTCATGTCACAGTGCTGCCGTGGCCGCGCTGTAACCTCGGCAGTGTACACATACCCTAACTTGCAGTGAGAGTGAAATACCTGTGCCTGGGAGGTAATTTGACCTAGGCCCTGCTCAGGGATAGGCATGCCTGAGTGATGAGTCACCGCAGGCTCTGCTTTGAGGGATAAGTCGGTGTAGTTGAGTTGTCCCAGCATGCCTTTGAGATGAGTCACTGAAGGCTCTGCTGGAGGGGTGAGTCTTTGTGGCTGAGTGAACAGCCCAGGTCTGTCTGTCTACGGGTTTGCCTTACATTCTCCTTGTCTGAAGTCAGCCTGAACAAAGGGCAGTTGTGGCTTGATAACCTCACTGATGTGCATCAGAATCAGTCTCTCTCAGAATCATAAGCTTGTATGTAACACAACGGAGAGAGATGGGTTTTAAGAGCTCTTAAAATCTTCCAATGGTTTTCCTGGTTTTGGAATGGCTATGACCCCGTGCCACATTTTTGGGATGCAGTTGTCCTGGAATCATCAATTAAGGAATTTGAGCAGCAAGTGAAGAAGGAAGGTGAGCCTAGGTGAAGGAGGAACTCATGTGAGTATTATCCAGGCCTCTGGGGGACGTGTCTACTGCCTTCTTGTGACATCCCCATGAATAGCGCACAGCAAAACGAAAGTCAATGAAGTGTTGAACACGGGCAAAGAGCAAAATGAACTGCATTTTAATGCACATGTTTTGAGTCTGAAAAGGTCTCTTCAAGTGTCAACTTGTTCAGTGGAGCTAACAGAGCAGCATATAATTATGAATATGATTTTGAGCTTCTACAGCATCTGTGGTTAATTCTGGATAGTTTATTTCCCCCACCCACACTATATTAATAGCAAATATTTATACTACAGTAGCATCCAAAAGCTCCAATTGGGATTGGAGCCCTATTGTGTTGATTGCTGTACAAACACACTAGAGAAAATCGATGCCCTGAAAGGTTTACAATCCTAAACACATCTAATGGCTCATTTACACTGTAAATGACTACAATAAATGGATCCAAAGCACCTGCAGGAAATAATGGAAGCATTTACATTGCCACAGTGTTCTAAATATTTTCCAAATTTATTCATTTTTGATAGTAATGGGGAAATCAAAGGAACTGCACCAACAGTCTACCATAGATCAAAAAGCAAACACAAACACCCCAACTTTACCTTACTGCAAATGACAATGCTTTCCAAAATTAAATTTCATTGAATTACATTTCAATTAAACTTGAGAAGAAATTCTAAATCTCACTTTCCGACCCTCTGCTGCTTTGGAGGAAAAAGCAATGCACAGTTTGTTGGAACTAACCAGTATTTTTCAGAGAAATTTGTTTAGCTGTCTTTCAAAGCAGAAAATGTGAAATATTTAGCTACATTATTATGTGGATGAAAGCTTGCAAACTGGCTTATTTTTGAATTTGCACAAAGTTACATAGAGCTATTTAATTGTGATCATCTCCAGTGCCTGATTTTGAAATGTCAAGATTAACTGGCTGTTTAAAAATAGTTTCTCCATTATTCTTTTACTCAGTAATCGAGAACAAAAATATTATTAATAATGAGATTGTGCTGCAAAAGGTGTGATCACACACTGCTGGGTGTTTTTCTGATAGCCTTTTACTTAAATAAAAGGAAAAATTAAATAAAGGTTTGACTGCTTCATTGCCCATTTGGTTATTAGGCCTTCTGATGAGGCTTTTGGTAATACCTGTTTGAGAGGAACTGGGCTGGTGAGATCAGTGTCACATGAACTTGCAGGGACCAAAATACCTTGGAGTCATCAGGTAAGTGTCTCATATTTCATGGGACTTGTAGAGGAGTAGTTATATAATAGCACCACACACGTTCCCTGGGATTTAATTAGAAATTTTGGAATGCTATTTTGTGTGAACTGAGTGTTGGTGATAGGAAGGGGAAGTAAACACGACGTTGTAACGGTTGGGACAAGAAGCATCCTTAAGCTTGGATAGTTCCATCTGCTTTGCACAGCGGGTGGTAATTCATTGAGTTCAGCCTAATATATTCAGGTAGCTGCGAATGCTGGATAGTTCCAATTACATTTTTAAGGTAGGTGTGCTTTGAATCCATATAAAACAGTTTTTCCCAAAGGGTGGAGCACACTCCCCTTGGTGGCGGGGGGAGGAACGTGGGGAGAAAGGCATGAAGGATTAGCCAGAAAGGTAGGCAGCAGACAGTCCTCCCATTTTTCTCCAGAGGATCAGCTTTCATTGGGGGAAAAAATGTGTCTAGCTATTACATTTGCACAGGAAACCTTCAGTACATGAAGGTGAGCTTAACCAATTGTCTTCCTGCATTTGCAGGGAGCCTGAAACAACCACTCTGAAGTGTGAACTGCCTCATTCCTTTCAGTGGGAGCTAACTCCAATGATACTTTAAACATCAACATTGTTAACTAGTTCATTGCTCAAAGCACGTAAGAAAGGAAAGAAAGTTACTTAGTTAATCAGTACCATTTGGATAGTGGAGAAAATTTACCCCAGGTTATATGGACAGGTACCTTATGTTTATGTTCCCCCTTCCTTATGGGGCATGGAGCTGGGATTATCTGTTAGTATCAGGTTGCTACACTTCATTCCATCAATTCCACAATATTTCAGGGACTGGGCACTGATGGACCTGTCATCATCCTCTTTTTTTTAATAACTAAGTTTCTCTGGAGACTACATAGGTATTTCTATCTATCTGTTTGAGATGAATGATCCTGTGGAAGTGATAATATACCAAACCATACAACACTGCTTAGCAGGAGAACATTGTTACTTGAACCCTGGGATAAGATTTTATAGCACACAAAATAAAAGTGAAACAGAAGCTATATGCCTCATTAAGCAAAAGAACTCTGTCTAAAATAGACAATATATAGGATATCACCAGGTTACTGATGTTCATTTGAATGCCAGCCCATAAACAATGGAGTGTCCTACTAAAGAATTATCTTATCTTGTATTTCTTATCACATTTCTGATTTGGAGATACTCATGAGTCCTAAAGCATTACATTATCAGTCCCTTACTCTGGCAACACTAGTTACTTTATCAAACAAGGATATTGCATGCTCCACTATCCAGAAATAAAACAACAGTTTACCAAACATGATTTGAGCAACTGCATCCACTGAATCTGTTTCATATTCTACAATGTTCTCTCTCAGTCTTGAAGATATTGAAAACTCCAGCATCTTAGAATCTATATTTTAATGCATATTTCTGCTAATAAACACTTTAATAGTGACACCCACAGACATAACACTTCTAGTATAGTACAGTGCAAAACCAGCCCAACATTCTAATGCAGGGGTCAGCAACCTTTCAGAAGTGCTGTGCCGAGTCTTCATTTATTCACTCTAATTTAAGGTTTTGCGTGCCAGTAATACATTTTAACGTTTTTGGAAGGTCTCTTTCTCTAAGTCTATAATATATAACTAAACTATTGTTGTATGTAAAATAAATAAGGTTTTTAAAATGTTTAAGCAGCTTCATTTAAAATTAAATTAAAATGCAGAGCCCCCCGGACCTGGGCAGTGTGAGTGCCATAGGTTGCCTACCCCTGCTCTAATGGTTAATTAACTGAGAAATCTCTCTTTTTCTTACCACTTCCCCTCTTATTTTTCATCATGTCCCTTCTTATTCCTGTCTCTGTTTTGTGGATCCATTATAGCTAAAATTTTGTACTTAAAGCTAAAAACCAATGTCTTGTATGAAACATATAAGACAAGCTGAATATTCTGGTTTTAAACCCACAAAATGTTATTAAAATAAGAATGAATAATGTCACGGCATAGAATTCAAAAAAGAACAAAAACCTAAACAAATAACCAAAAAGATTACAAAGTTAAGAAGGTTATTGTGCAGAAAATTGAAAAGAAAAGAAAAAAGTGACTGAAGTTAAGACAATTATAGGGCCAGAATACAAGAGAAGCACAAAAAAACCTGGCATCTGAACAGAAATGTTTTATAAATGCTGATCTGAAAAAATGCATTAAAAACACATGAATTAAAGCAAGCAAACAAAAAAATTCAAAATACCATATACAAAATGAAATTTAAAATAATATTAAATGTCATTAGTTTGTAAATCTACACTTACTACTGCCATAACTATAATTTTAAACGAGAAACTTCCTTATTCCAAAATGCTACAGAGATGGTACATGTAAAAGTCAGACTATCAAAGTCAGAACTTAACATATAGAACTTCAGCAATGAACATGATTTTCAAAAATAATAGTATGTTCTCCTTGGATTACTTAGGAACTCCCCCCATCTGACATATTAACAAAAGTTAATAAAACCTACTGAAATATATGCATGTAGCCATGATTTTGCCTTTCCAACTGTTAAACATACCTTTCACATCTTCATCTTCAATAGTCGTATTGGAACTTTCTGTGGACTCCTGTTGAGAAGTAAATACAAGTGAAATGCATAAAGTGACCCACCATATTATTCATGCACCTATGAAAATTGCACTTGGTATTGTACAGATCATGCAAAGCCTTGAAGCAGGCTATGTGGATGTAATTCACAAACAAATGGCCACAGGGATTGAGATGTTTGTATCTGAAACTAAATGTCAATAATTTTCATCCATTTCAAAAGGGAACATTTTTATTAAACGTATTTCTGGCTGTCCAGTTTTTGAATGTCCATGGATGTACGGGGAAATATAAAAATATCTTCATGAAAATGAGTTAGCTTGTTGGTTTTTTTACTTTCTATTAGACAGAGTATGTCTGAACTGTTATATGAATTACGTCAGCCAAATATTAGAACTTGCCGTTTTGAGCTTAGTGAATATCAACTGTGTAAAATAAGTCATTCCATTTGAGCTTTTAAGTATAAAGTAAGAAGAATGCTGCATTTCACAATTTACAGTAATTCTTCTGCTGATATAAGAACTGATGCAATAAACTGAAAGGCTCCCATTGATTTCAATAAGAATTGGGTCAAATCCATGATTGCATTTTTATACTCTCCTTGTGCCAAAAATTTTGAAAGAGAGAGCAAGTTACTGGAGAGGCCCACAACAATGCTCCTAGATAATCTAAGATATCTTTGAAGAAATATTCTTTAACCAACCAGCCACACAAAGGAATGACTTGTCCATCAGACAGTTGTATTGAAATCTTTGCAATGTTAAAAGGCAAGGCTACTTATCACAATTTTTAGAAGATATTAGAAATGTGAAAAATTAGGGAGCACACTTAAAAGGACACTGTCAAAGCTAGTAGGCAAAACATTTGACCTACTCTTTTTCTCTATTTTTTTTTGGTAGAAGATCTATCTTTATGATTTTTAAAGATAAATGCTTTGTTGCAAATAAAAAAAGAAAAAGTCAGCAATGAAATACTCAAGAGTAAAAATACCCATAACAAGCCAGTTTACTTCTGAGACAGAAGGGAAAAAAATAAGATTTGTTTCAAGCTTCCAAAGAGTTACTATACACATTAATTAATTAAATGAAAAATCCCAAATACCCTAACAGTGTCCCTTTTGTCTACTATGATTTCACAATGACAAGTCAAAGAAAAGTTTCAGAATGGTTAATGCATTATTCAAATGTAGAAGAACAAAATTATATGCATCAATAAACAAACTACACTAATCAATCCACACATACAAACCAAGCTAAATAAACCATCATGCTTTTCCTATTGTGAATGGTGTTAGACTATTCACTCCACACAATGGACATACCATGCTCTATCATATATAGTATCTAGAAGAACATAAAAACCACACACATACAAGCAGGAAACATCATGCACAAGCTCACACGAGAGATGTGGCCAGTAATATGGAAGCATCCACTCCAGTTGTCATGCTAAAATATTTGTTTTTGCAGATAATGGAATTTAACAGTAACTTTCCCCATAAGTGGTTTTCCTGTCCATGTTATGACTTTTTGGGATATAAAATATCTAAATTGCTATGAATATATAATAAAGTCAAGTAGATGTAGTCATGCCAAAGAGCTCCAGTGTTTTGGTTTTTTGTTTCCCTTTGCTGGGCTTTAGTAAAGATTTGACTAAAATTAAAATGCTGGCGGTACACTGCCTATTAATAAAACATGGGAGATGAAATATGGACCAGGGGTGCAGAGAGTAGTTGGTACAGGAGTGAAATGAGCATCACAATTTATTATTACCCACAAAGTATAAAATAAATAATCAAACGAAGAAGAGATATGACTACAATATGCACAGTTAACACTTTATCCATGCTTGTGAAATGCCTGCATCTGATATTTTCCACTCAGACTCAATCCTTTGCAAATACAGTGTTGAGCGATCACAAGTAATTACACTAGATAAATGTGACAACAATCCTTTGGGAACTTTAAATTCTCAGCACACCCATTTAAATCTGTTTAAATAAGTGAAATCTGCATATGAAAACTAGGAACATGAATCACAAATGACAATATTCCCTAACCCTTTTCAAGTCCACGCAGGGAGAAAAAATTACCACACGTTATAGAAACCAGACACCAAACACAACCATCACAGCACACAGAAGAAAATCAATGAGAAAAATACATCAAATCAAGATTTATGAATTCAAAAGAGCTTCTTGCCACTTCAAGTGTTAGCTTCTTTTGAAGCTGCAAGATGATGTTATGGAATAAGTCAAAAGTTCCATGCAGAAGACATGTCACAGTATGATGCATAAGCATGCTGAGAAACAGCAGATGGAAACGGCTCAAAATATGCCTTCATCTTTAGTGAAAGCTTCATACATAAGTCTTAAAAATAACCTCACTATACTCTCTGTCTGAACACAACGTTCCTTTGTTTTTTTGAGAACTGAAAGTTCTTGCCTGAAGCAAGAGATGTACAACACACCATGGACCTGGTTCCTCAGGGTGCTGGACGCTCTCATCGCCTACAGGCATCCACAGGAGCTGAGGGAGCCAGCAGCCAGGTAGAAAGCATTCAGTGGGAACAAGCCACAGATGAATTAGGCCCAAGAGGCACCAGGTGCAACAGATCCAGGAATGAGATTTTCCTTACTAAGCTCTGGGTAATGGGCACATTCTGGCTTAGAATAGTGGATGAAATGTGCACTTTGGAAAAGCAAGATGGAGCTGATTCTTTCTGAATACCTTATTTCCATCAGGGTTGTGGATTACTGTAGTTTGGGGCTCCTGAGTGAGAACAAAATAAAGAGAAAAACAGTTCTCATTGGTAAATACATTCACATTAGTGTGAGGGAGCGCGAGAAGAGCCAGCAAACAAGTGCTAAACAGTGACAGCTAAAGCAAATGTTAACTGCTGCCAAAAGATGAAACAATGTCTCTAATAAAGATTCCTCGACTGGCAAGCCAGCAAGGTAGGCTACCTTACCTACTGCAGCGGCATGCAAAGACCTTATTCATGATCAACACACACACACAGGGCTTTGAAGCTCTGGGGAGGCAGCTGAAGAGGCACCGTGTTTCACAAGGTCTCATATCAGACACATTGTCCCTTTTTGTCTGACCCTGCTTTAGCTCAAAAATGGTGAACTATTTTAATTTAAAAAATAGTGTATGCTTATTACTAAAGCAAAAATGAACACAAATCAAAATAAAGATGGGCTGAGCAGATTCAGAAAGATTTGGGTACCTCTAAACACAAAAGGTGTTTGGAAGTACAGGGGTTATATATCCAGTCTGTTGCCCATTTGAACAGCAGAGATACCAACTATGATGGAAGTTCTTGATGCCATTTCAAAGTTTAACTCCCCTCTTGCTTCCCTTAAAAATGACAGTTAGCTGGCACAGGAACAAGCTGCAGCAACTGTAACTTTTTAATGCACTCACAGATATCTGGGAATACCTGATGGAGTTGAGGACTCATGTACATACCATAAAACCTGTCAACTACTGCTCTGAAATGACTTGACTTAATGCAGGCTTCCATGGGAGCTGCACATACAAATCTATGGGCAGAATTTGTCCTTATGTTTATATTAAAGAGCAGAAGCATTTCTTCAGAGCTATGTACCAAAGTACATGAGAAGTAATACTGCTTAAATTTAGGTAATTAAATAGTAGCATGTGTGTTCGTAAGCCTTCCTCCATAGCATATTCTTAAGAAATGTGACTTACCAACAGAAGCAAGATTGTGATATAGAATATTCATTTACGCTGTCCTACTGTTTAGTAATATCCCCCAGCAGAACTTATTACTGAGTAATGCCTACTGCAGATTTAAAGTGGCACTATACAAAAAGCTTTATAGGACTAAGGTGCCTCTTGATCCCAGTAAGTGAAGCCTTGCAAAGTCCTGCTGGGTTGTCAGAGAATAGGAGGAATGAAAATCTGAATAAGGTCTATGTTGTTGTTGCCTAGCAATAATCCTGTTAGCTCTCCTTGATGTCAAAACTTGCATTAAGGCAAAAGAAAAGATAATAGGTACAATTTAAAAAATAAGTCAGCATTTAAAAGCACTGAAACAACCATCAGGTGAAGAGCTAAGGGCAACATCAAGCGCATTCTATTCACTTTCTTACACTGCATGCAAAAAATTAAACTATCGCTACTAATGCTACCACACTACCACGTCCAGCTTTCGTGTCACATTTTCTATTTATAAACATGTTGCTTCGCAATGGACTTCCTCACAAAAAGTACAAACAACAAGAAAGAGAAAAATAAATTGTTCAAAATTTTTAGAAAACAAAGAATAAAAGCAAAAAAAAGGAAAAACAAACAGAAAACAGTAAAGAACTTAAAGATAGGGTGAAAAGGAAGATTCCAGGTATACCAGCGCCGGGGTAGGAATATTTTCTTTGGGGCTGGTTACCACGTTGGTTTTGTTGTTTATCTGTAGGTATGCAGAAAATAGAAATAGACAAGCCTTAGAATTCTTGGTAGCTAGCATATCTATATCTCTCTATATAGAATATCTATATACAGATATAGATAGGGAAATAAAGAGTCACAGAAAGGTCAACTTATGAACTTGAAAAGAACACTGACAACAGATTTGGTAACTGGCTATAGCTTCTCCCAAAGACGCTAGTGACAGTATTTTGGACTTGTTCAAGGAAGTTCTATATAGAGCATACGCAGTTTCAGCTCTGACACTTAAATGAATGAAGAATTTTTTAATAGTGACTATAACCAGGTAATAGGAATTCACAATTAATATGGCTTTTAGAAAGAAAATGCCTATATTTCCATTGTGATTTATTCACCAGTTTACCATCATGCAACAGTGTTAAGTAATATACCATCATTTCACTTTATTTCTAGGAGGGTGTCACTAGGTTAAATGTCATTTTGTTTTCCATGGAAGGAATCTTCAGTGGTTCAAATCTGGGTGTCATTTACACCCATATAAATCTGGAGTTACTCCATGGAAATTGGTAACTCCAGATTTATATGGGTGTTATTGAGGTCAGAATATGTACAGGTATATTCACTTTGAGATTTTTTTCAATTAAGCATTTAGTATTTCAAATGAAAAACATAGTTTATTTCATTTAATGAAAATGAAACATGTAATTTGCTTGTTTTTAAAAACCTCAATACTATCATTTTCCAATCTGGCTGCGCCTGCAGTAATACCTTTTGTTTACTGTACATTGGCCTTTCAGACCACAGAGCCTAAACTAAGAGTATACCTTCCTGTATGTAGCTTCTCAACACTACTATTTTTGGCCCTGATCCTGCAAACAGTTATATATGGGAGTAGTCTCAATGACTTCAAAACATATAAGTCCTTGAAGGACTGGGCTTTTATTTGTTTAAAAAAATTATTCTCTCTCTCTAGGTAAGACTTAGCAATTAATTTAAATTTCTCTAATTCTTATACCCATTTTTAAAACCCACCTTCCATAACTGCACCTGTACAATCAGGTAGGTAAATATCACTGTGGTTGCAAAACTGGAGAGATTTTAAAAATCAAGCCCCAAATAAAGTTTTAATACCAACTGGAAAGCTGGTTTCAATTATAACTAAAGCTTGTTGGATTCTGTTGCTGTTAAACTATTTTCAATTAAAATGACTAGGATTTTTTAAAAATATTTTTGACCAGTTCTACTTATAACAGCAGCGGGTCAAAGCAGCAAAATGTAAGGTAGGCTATCCGCATACAGGGTTGGCATCATTTCTACCTGTTGGGTGTAGAATCTCTACGGCTCCATTGTGTCAGTACTCTGGTACTGAAAATGTAAACATTAAATGGGAAAGAAATACAATAATGCAAATCCAGACTTCTCTTCTTTCACTGATGGACATTTTGTCAATATTAGAGTATAATTAACTACCACATTTAAAAACCAAAACTCAAGCCCTTTGTGTCAGTCAGGCTGTTGGGGAATATTTTTCTTATATATAAGTCTTTAGGAAATCCAAAATGTTGAAGACTTGAATAATATTTACCAGAGTGTGTAATGACATATATTGGCCTACCCCTAGACTAATGGTTCGAGCATTGGGCTGAGAGCCAAGAATTTCTGAGTTCTAATTTCAGCTCATCAATCCCTCCATGGCCTTAGGTAAATCACTTAACCTCTTTGTGAGATGGGGATAATGATATTTAGGCCATGTCTACACTTCAGATTTCCCCCAATTCTACCTCTGCACTAATGCAATCCCTAGTACAGACTGATAAAGCTGCTGAGTAAGCTTTATTTGGGCAAATGTGCCCTAGGGGTGAAATCATGACCCCACTGAAATCAACGGAAGCTGCTGTAGCATTGATTTTAATTGTGCCAGGATTTCACCTGAGGTGTTTGCACTGGTAGCTGCCCATCAGTTGCTGGAATCAGAGCAAATCTGAAACATAGCCAATGTCTTAGTTAGGACATGTCTAGACTAGGGAACTCTGTTCTACTGTAACTACATCCATGTAGTTAAGATGATGGAAATCCCTAATACAGACACATTGCTCTGGTGCAAAACGGGCTTGCACTGGAGTTCGATTTATCCTCTAAGATACTGAAAGACACATGCCAAGCAGGGCAGTGTCTCTACATTAGGGACAATCTCGGCCAGCACTTAACTACCTTACAGGGGTTTAGTAAGGAACAATTAATGATAGAAAATGTTACTACCTGCATTCCTTACTCAGGGAAAAAACCCCACTGAATTCAAGGAAATGTTTTTTTTAAAATTAAGACTACATAGATTATGGAATAACAACAGTACACACAACCATGGACAATCATATTCTTTTTCTCTTGTAACAAGAGAAAATCACTCTCCCAAGTTGTACAACCAAAAATGAATATTCATTGACAGTTTGGCCATCAAGAGAGAAGTAATCAAAGAGCAAAAGAAAGAAGAAATGGACATATACAAAGCACATATGAGGGAGGGAATGAAAGTTTCAACAGACTTCATACAGTCCTAATCAGCAACATCAGAAATCAAATAACACGCCATAGAAGCGCTTGTCATGGAACACATAACAGACAAAGGATAACCAAATTTCAGAGAGAATTTTGCCTGAGTAAGGAGAGCAGGATTGAGCCTATACTCCCCTGGTCAAAATCCTATAAAAAGTAAAACAACAACATTCATTCCACTACCACTGAGAACTGAAGAATATATATTCAAGCCTATTAATCACGAATACAGAATTTACATTAGTACAAATGAAAAAGAGAGAATATATTGCATAGTCAAGTTATTTCATCAGTGTGAGCACAGCTTGGCTAAACACTTCCAAACTTAAAGAAAAATGGTAGGTTTTAAATATTTTAAATCACCTTTATTGCATTTATTTTAACAGAAAGGGGAAACTATTAAAAAAGAAATTCAGCATTTTCATACCAAATGATTAAGTGATTATGGAAAATTAGTCTAAATTGGTGTACTTCTACTTGTTGTCAGGAAGGAAAACTTTTTTTTACTAAAATTGTGGTTGCCAGGAAACACCTTTTAACTTTATAGCAAACCTCTCACTCTCTCTCTCTCTCAGAGCAAACAGTTGGGCAGGGCCATACAATCCTAAGTATTAATGGTTTTTATATATTTTATAAAAAATTGTATAAAACTGTGTCTCGGGATCTAAATCCTCCAAGCCAGTGGTTCTCAAAGCCGGTCCGCCGCTTGTTCAGGGAAAGCCCCTGGCGGGCCGGGCCGGTTTGTTTATCTGCCGCATCTGCAGGTTCGGCCGATCGTGGCTCCCACTGGCCGCGGTTCGCCGCTCCAGGCCAATGGGGGCTGTGGGAAGGGTGGTCAGCACATCCCTTGGCCTGCGCAGCTTCACGCAGCCCCCATTGGCCTGGAGCGGCGAACCGCGGCCAGTGGGAGCCACGATCGGCCGAACCTGCAGATGCGGCAGATAAACAAACCGGCCCGGCCCGCCAGGGGCTTTCCCTGAACAAGCAGTGGACCGGCTTTGAGAACCACTGCTCCAAGCATTCTATGTGGTGTTTCAGCAGACTGGAAGAGCTGGCACGCAGTGTCTTTGGGATGCTGAAAATATCCCACCCTATCTGGTAAATGGCCTGTACTTTTGTATTAAAATGAACTGCTCTCTTGCATGAAACATTGTATCCAGCTAGATGATGATATAGGCCATTTACCAGACAGGTATTTTCTGCTTTTCAAGGGGAGGTCTGCTTGCCCGTGACAGAGGGACCAGTTGGAGGAAGTGGAACATTTGCTCCCTTCTACCTGGATCAGCAGTACAGAGGCATGGTGAAATGTCACCGTTGAGTAAGCTGCCTCGCCAGGATCACCACCATCATCCCAGAATTCAGAATCAATGCCAGTTAAACAGGAGAATGGTCACTGCTTGCCTGGGGACCCTGGTGCTGGGGGAAGGGAGTCTATGTATTGGTTCTCAAGATGGGGGATCTGAGTTAGAGGTTGAGGAGGTCTTGGGATGAGGCTCTGGACTAGGAAGGGGGCTGGTTGGGGGTCTGGAGAAGGGAAGGAAGGCAGCATGTCTGCTGTGGCCTGTGCTTGTAGCTTGACATCCTGACGTGAGTCAAATGACACTAAGACAACATCCCCAAAAAGAAAATAAACAACCATCCTTCCATTTGATTTCAAGGGACAATAAAAATATACAAAGCAGGGTTTTGAAAATCACCTTAAAATGTCCTAAATACTGGATATGTGTTCAGTTAAAGCTGGAATCAATAAAAGTGGCTCTTGCAGTGAATTTATTTATATATATATATATTTTTTACAGAAGGGGCAGCAGGGGTAGAGAGGTGTCTCTTAATGGATTCCTGATGTTGAACCGTATTCATACTATATGGGTAAAAGCTCTAGCAATTTCCCAAGTATTGCAATTTTTTTTTTTAAGTTTCTATGTAAATAACTACACAGAGGGTAATGTCTCCATTACACTTACTATCCATTTATTATTTTAATGTTATTAGTTTTTAATACAAGGAGATTAAAAAATTAATGGAAGATTGTTTAAACAAATACTATTTTTTTTTTAGTGTACTAAAGACAGCTGCATTGGCCAATGTTACATCTACTTTTTTGTATTTATATTTCTATAGCTAAAAATCTTGCTTTAAAGAATTGCAGAACAATTCATTACAGATGGCATATAGCACTTCTTGGCTTAGAAGTCACAAGTTTTCATGTTAAAGGTCTTGTAGCTTCTCAAGTTATGTTCACAAATTAAATGCAATTATTTGATTTCTAAGTGTGAATGTTTCACAGGAGGAAAAATCTGGCAGATAAAGATCCTCACCATCATTTGAACACTCGAACTGGACTTCCTTTTCTGAATTGACCAGTCAGAGAGAAAAGGAAAAGAAGAAAATGTGACTGGTTGGATTGAAAGTATCAATGCATGGAGTACAGTATATTTTTGTTTTCAAAAAGACAGCCTAAGCTGCGGTAGAGAAGGAAATACTTTTTTTGTGGGGGGAAGTTTCTACATGAGAAAAATGCTGAAAACAAAGACTCCCACGCAGGTAAACATTTCCCCCCTTGCTTCACATAACTGAGCAGGAAAATGGTAAAAAACTGAAATGTCCTGAAAACCGCAAGTATCAGATCCCAACAAGTGTAATATTAGCAAACCATTGAGGATAATTCTCAGCAACATTGCTATCAAAATGGAGATACAGCAGATGCCATTATAAACCTGTAGGAAGAATGGTATTTATAAAAATACTAGCCTGACTGGAGCACATAAAATTCCTGCATTCAACAAAGACGTGTTAAGGAATCTGTATTGCAATGACCTAATCATACAGAATGATGTGCTTCTTCATCCTCTCTAAGATGCCCATTATTTGACTTTGGGTAACATTCAGGTTAGAGTATACTGAATTCATTTTAAGAGCCTTAACATTTTTAAGGGTGAGAGAATGTGTGTGTGTAAGTGAGTAAAGGACAAATCTGCTGTGAATTGAGTATTTAAGTAAGTAGCACTCTGTTAAAGAAAAGGAAGTTTAAGCAGAAAACTAAAATTAAGGTCAAAGACACTCCTGAGAAATGAGGCAGAACTGAGAAGAGAAGAAACTTTGCATTATCTAAGGAAAGCTGGGGTGCTTTATTTAGTCTTCAGGAATCCTCTGAGAAAAAGAAATAAAACACTTTTCAATGCTCAGAGATTTTTTTCCTGGCTATTTTTCAAAGTATCTGTCTAGAACATTCATTTGTGAAGCATCTCTCCTCCCGCGGGACCTGGTGATATGAAAATAGGAACTCTAAATCATCTATGAAAGTTGCCAAAATGTTCCCATTCTTACCAAGGTCTATTAGTCAGGATGAGCTTATTCACTGAGAACTTAAACCCCCGGACTTCTGCCAAGTACACCTGGTAGAATGTACCTCATGTGTGGCCCAAACTACCAGTAAGCTTCTGACGTTCCATCAAGCTAACACATCCACGACCAAAGTCTCATTTATATTAAGCAGCTAAAAATACAGTGAGTCACTAATGACAGGATTATCCTTTATTAAAAAGCAAGGAAAATATTCCCTTGTCAGCATTTTTCCTAACCTTATTTAAAACATGGTACAGTTTTTCAGCTATTTCTTTTCTGACACATTATTTTGAGCTTAAACTAACTTCACCTTCTTCAAATATACAGTGAGAACCATTTCTTAACACAACCTATGAAGACGAGATGTAGTTATTTCCAATCGCAAAGTCAATAGAAGTTGGAATGGTACAAGGAAAAGAAGGCTGAATGAGATGTATAGTTTGGTGCATTTGTTTAACTTACCTTGACTCCATCAGGTTTTTTCAGTAAACTTTTTGCTGCTGTAAAATGAAAGAATAAATTCAATGTCAGCAGGTTATCAATAAAGTCCATCAGATGTGAAGCAATGCAAGCACTTTCTGTTTTTAGTTCCTCCCTCTGCTGCTTTACATTTAGGAAATGGAATATTTACAAATTCCAAACTACTGGACATAAGGCTGCAGTACCACTTTTCTTAGATTTGCTACCTTGATTTTGTCAAGATCTACACCGAGCTGCATAAGGCACTAAACACTGCCATATCCAATAGAACCTCATTATTTCACATTGAGAGTCCTACTATAAGTTTCTAAAATGTGTGCATTAGCGTATAAGCAAACACACAAAAGCCGTGAATTGGCAAAGGCTTACGCATATAAACTCTAACTGTATGAGTAGATGCATTGAATTCAACTGAATTATTCACATAGGTAAATGCTTGCAGGGTCACAGCCAAAAATATCAAGAATAACAAATCACAAAATGTGGCTGTCATTTACTGTTTTGCTTTAATTATGAGTGAATATGTACTCCTAGGAAATACATTGTAGAATACAGTAGAACCCCATTTAACCAAGCCTCTATTATGCGGCTCTCTGTATTAACCAAACCACCAGTTGCCCGGCACTGACAGCGGCAGGACTTGGGCTGGCAGCTCTGGGAGGCTGGGGCTCCTGCCTGTCGTGCTGACAGTCGGAGCCCCACTGCCCAGGGCTCACAGCTGGAGCCCTGCCACCCATTCCCCAGTTTATCTAGATTTTTGGTTATCCAGTCTGGCCCCGGCCGCAGTTAGATTGGCTAATTGTGATTCCACTGTATTTTGTAAAAATGATAGCATTTTACTATTACATTTTTGCTCAGAAATGGGGCGAGATTAGCCTTTTTGTGATAGATACAAATGCCCACCTTGCTAGTTGGCACTGGGGCTGTGGCCAAGCCAACCCAGGGGAGAGAGACCCTAGAGGGCCTTGACTCCTAGGGGTAGCCTGTGATCTATGTAGGGTTATGGTGGAGCGGAGGGGAATATAGAGGTTGGAAATGGCGTTGAACCCCAGCCTGTAGTCGTCCATCTAGTTCAGTGGATGCAAAGACACATTACTGACTCCCTGTTCCTTTGATTTGGAGTATTTAGTACAACTTCTGGAGACAGGTGACCAACTCCTGGTGCCCTCTTCACATAGCAAGATACCCAGGATGAGGAACAGAAGAAGAGCTGAAGGCTGCAGAGGTGAGTTGGGAGTCGCAACCTCTAGGTCTTGTCCATGCTGTTATAGCTGGTGGTGACATAAGGTGACTAAGTGGCTGTGGGTAAGCCATTGGGCTGCCATTTGTTCACAAATTTTTAAAGGGGAGTTTGCAGCCATTTCTCCTTGTTACACAGAGAGGCAGTTGCTGAGGACAAAAGTGCAAAGAAATGGAGGGTTTGGAAGACTTTGGACCTGACTCTTGGTGTTGCTGGGGATGGGGAGTTGGCTTCACTGACTTGCACAGCTCGAAGCATTACTCATCTGGACCCTTATCCTGAACATGAAGAAGGATAGTAGGGATCACAGACATTTGAGAAAGGCCCCTTCATTTTACCGGAGGAAGGAGGGCTTATTCTGTTGGGAACTGCATTAGTCTAGTTTCAGCCAGTTTGCTGGGGTACCACCATTTCTCTTGGTTAAGTTAATGAAGATAAAGCTTCTGCTTCATCTACATTTCTGTGTCCATGTATTATTCACCTGCTGTGTCTGGGTCAAGTGCTCATATTATTGTGGTTCTACTGTAGACATGATGGACTATATAACCATAGAAACTGTGCAGAAAAGAACAAATCTTCATTAAAGTGTCTTTCACATTTGTTAAAAGGGTATTGGAACCTTAACTAGAGCTGAAGTTAAGGTTTTCTATAATCTAGTAAAACTCCTCAAAATCACTTTATCAGTTAGGATAGCAGATCCACTCAGACCACTGTTAAGACTATGTCACTGCTGCCCATCATAAACCCCTATTTTTCAGGAGCAGAAAAATTTCATTCATAAAAATTTATTTCAAGCTAAAGTTGACACAAAGTATCTCCACCTGTGCTAAGGAAGAGTAATGCAGAATATTTGTATATGTGAAAAGCATGTGTTATATTTAAAATATGCTGCTGTTTTACTTTAAACTCTTTGGACTAAAGGCTGCGTTTTTGTTAAATGTAGGTACAGCACCTAGCACAATGGGCCTTGATTCTTGATTGGGTTTGGGGATCTACCTCTGTACAATTAATCAGATAGGAAGAGCACCAAAGTCTTAAACTAATTTAGCAGAAAATGGCTATTTTCAAGCTACAGGAAAGAAAAGAAAATTAGAAGTTTATTGGCTTCACAGGTCATTTTATACTCAAAGAACTGAAAAAAACAACACACCACCTATTGAAAAAAATTAATTCTTACAAGTTGCTTGTCATAATATGAACTACATCCTTCCGATGTTATGTTTTATGTTTAAAATCTTTTACATGTTTCGGAAACAATTTTTTAAAATAAAAATTAAATAAAACAAAACAACAAAAGAGTCATAATGAAGGTTGTAACAGCCATTACTCCTCCCATTGTGCCTGTAGGATTGTTAGCATGTAAGGGGATGTATCTCTTGAAAGGTTTCTTGTATGAGACTGGTATGTGATATTTAATATTATGGGACATATTCTATACTTCAGTCCTGTACATTAACAGAAGCTTCATACCCAGAACAAGCGTAGTATATATCCTGTACTTTGCATACTGCAATAGCCACACACAACTATTTAAAGAACTGTTAGCACCAGCTTTAGCTACGAATCTTTTGCCTTTTTTGTTGGCTTGTGATATAATTCTAATACTATTTAAAAGCATTTTGTGTAAGCAAGGATACTGTATGTGAATCAAAAACTGCAGTAGCAAAGCATATTCTAAAGTAAGCTAACAATGAAAAATTTGACCATGCTGATTTCCCACAACTAAAAAGCAATTGTTATAAATAAATCCTAAGGCACTGCTAATAAGCCAGAAAGCAAACTGAGAAGAAATGGAATTGTGACAACATGCAAAGATTAGTGTGGTTGAGGGCAGATGGCAATTTTGCTTAGGAGGTACAAAAAAGATGTTTCTTTCAGTTGCTGAGGGTCTTACCTCACAAGAAACACACATTCCACATAAAAGGAAGAAAGAAAAGGAAAAATAAAACACTTTTATAAACACATTGTTATGGACAAATAACCTTAAAAAGCATGCTTTCAATGAAATTCAATGAATAAATAACTCAAAAATTAAAATGTCATCTCAAGTGCAGGTATGTCTTAAATTAACCACTGAAATGATGGATGAGAAAGTCTTTGATCACCATGCTGAGACATTCTGAAATAATATTTTTAAAGGACTATGACATTCTTGTTCTTCAGAGAAGTGTTAGACCTTACATATGATGTATGTGAAACAATGATTATGGAGAATGATTAGAAATGATACACATGCTTTATATTTTAAGATAATCCATTTTTGACAAGATACTCAGTCTTAGACTACAGCATTCTGTTCAACTCTTAAAGGAAGTTGAAAGTTACTGGCAATTCATTAAACATTAACCAAATATAATCTACAATCCCTAAAGATGGTTTTACACGTTACAGCGGTATATTAAATAGGGGAACCTAATGAAGAAGGGCACTGTGTATTCCAAGCACCAAGCAGATTGGACCAATTGGTCTCACTTGTATCCTGCTGTAGCTTGTTTATTTTTGGATGCTTTGATGCTTATTATTCTTCAAAATATGCCCAATGCACTGAAGCATTTTTATCTGTTAATTAAATATATTGCAACAGAATTACCTCAGACAGAGACAGGATGTTGCAAAGTTACTGCAGAATTCACCCTAAGTTATTCAATTGCCTGCACTCCTGTTTGTGGGTGTCTTATATGCATTATCAATGTCTGGTTAGGATAAAGGTTGCAAGAATAATTCTCAAATATTGAGGCTTACATTGGGAGATTCCCAGCTCCTCCCTTCCAAATAAGAATGGAAACACAATGTAAACAAAAATATATCATAGCTATTTGGGGGACAAGAGTCTGGCTAATCAGCACGGAGGGGAGTAGATGGTCGGGGCGAAGGAAGAAAACGAGAAGGCAGAGAAGTTTAGGCAATCGGAGGAATGAAGGGAAAGAAAGGCTTTAACACTTTTACAAGTTTCCCTTTCAGAAATGTATAGCTATTTTATTTTTGGTATTTTTTCTTTTCTCTTTCATTGAAAACTATAAATTTAAGCATAACACAATATTTTGAGGGTGTTCCTTATTAAGACGTAATTATAACTGTGCCCTGGGCTAGTAAACACCTTGGTCTTCAGCATTAGAGTTTGATTACTATAAACACCTGCACCTGAGAGTATATTCAGCCAAGGGTACAGCTATTATTTCATATGCAGAAAGTACTCTTATGTTGCTATATGATGCTCGAGAATGAGACAGAGGTAAAAGTGTGAAGAACTTTCATGTGTTTATTAGTATTAAGAAACCCAAACAAATAGGAATGATATTAGAGGTAAACTTGATTTGATATATTACTAGAAAAGTAGTAAAATATGTACTATAAGGTTGCTTTTTATATAAGATAAGAACATAAAACTTATGTCTGTAAAGTTTAGAAATGTATTTTAGTTTTGCATATTCAACCCCTCTTCTGCTATGTAATTTAACTTGTAAAATATTATTCTTTGACCATATTTCAATTTGCACATTTATCCTTAGCATTTGCAATTATTCTCTTCCTACCTGGAATATTTTCTGGGCTCTTTGATAGGATTCTACAAATAAGAACGAAAAAAACCCTCCCCCTTCACAATAAGGGAAACAAACAGACATTGCATCAAATTATTACAACTACCACCAGTACCTTACAAAAGGCTCAATATGACCCTTTTAGTTTAATCTACAGCAGCGAGTAATTTCTGCTCTGATCACTGCAAAAAAGGAATAACTTTTATACACAATACTTTACATACTCCACAGTAGCAAAGACCTTGACTGTACTAAACTAATTCTAATTAGAGCCTGGTTGCATTAAGCAGATACCAAAATGTAAAGAACATAAGGATTTGGAGCTCAATAAACGTACCTGAGAAATTTCTGGTAGCCAGCATAGTTGTCAAAATGGCCCCCTGTGTACACATATGTTAACTCAAATTAGCATTATTTATGCACAGCTCTGAGCATGAATAGACCAAACAGGCAAATGTGGTTAATCATAAATCATTTGAATATCTAAGTCAACTCTGGAATGATGGATTTTCCATGCATTATTTGGCATAAGGTGCAGTACATTGGGAATGGAGAAACTGTAGCTTATTCTTAAAGCTATTACCTATCATAATATCCCTGAATAGTTACTGAGCTGTCAGAACAAGTCTTGCCACAAATGTATGTGCGCACACAGGGCTATTTGTCATCAATTAAATTGCACACACATGACACTGGGAATAGAACCCAGACTCTTACTTTAGTTGCTTGGGATGAGTTGTGTTCAACTGGGATGAGTTGTGTTCAACATACTTATTCTGTGTGTGTGTGTGTGTGTGTGTGTGTGTGTGTGTGTGTGTGTGTGTGTGTGTATGTGTATGTAATGTTGTTCACTAGTGGCTGGTCTGCAAAGAGTATGAAGGGTACACTACCACAATCAACTAAGGGAGGTTTTCCTTTATCTAAAGGGAGAAATGTCTGTGTTTTTAAAATGGAGGGTCATCACTATCGTCCTGATTCCAGAGGAGTATGTAGATTATATTTATATTAATTGCATCTTAAAAGCAGTAAAAATGCTGCTGGAAATGCATGCAGAGCTCAACCTTATGTTGTTTATTAAGCACTGCAGCACAATTCACATGGCTGTACTTATTTAAAGATCGAAGCCTGATGTTTGTTTATATAGCTTTGTTTTTAAGTGTTCACAAGACAGTTAATATTCACCATAAAATCCCTTTAAGGAATGGTTATCCTCTACATGGAATATATGTCACCTTATCCTTTTACCCTTCAAAAATTACCTGCTATTAAAATGCCCCTGAAGAAATTCTCTCTCTTACCTTTAGTTTTCTTCTTGCATTGAATTTCTTCAAGCAATCTACAGTCTCCTGCCTGTGCATCATAGAGGCCACAGTAGAACGTTGCTGAGGGAGAAGAAAAGAACAATATTCAATACACACAAATATATGAGTAATGTTGTATTTACTGGAGAACAAGCATATCATAACCCGCATGGGCCAAATTCTTAAGTCTTAAGCTCCTATCCTTCACTGGTATCTACTCAAGCAAACCTCAATGCCCCAGTGGTCGCCAAGATTTTGCCTGGGTGCAGGGATCCATGCCAATGGAACCTGATGCAAAACTGGAGACTCAGTTTGTACTCGGTCCTTACCTATGAAAAACTCCAACTTAAATCAGTGGGGTTTACACCCATGTAGAGACTGACTAAAAACAAACCATTTTGGCCATATATAATTATAAAAATAAAAAATCAGTAATAGCATCCTGAATTCTGGTGTCCTGTAAAATTCTCTTTTAAAAAAAGAAATGGAATTTTATTTAACATTAGAAGTACTGTGTACACATGAAATGTGTAAAAAGGAAATATTCAAATAATAATATATGGAGATATACCTATCTCATAGAGCTGGAAGGGACCCTGAAGGGTCATCGAGTCCAGCCCCCTGCCTTCACTAGCAGGACCAATTTTGCCCCAGATCCCTAAGTGGCCCCCTCAAGGATTGAACTCACAACCCTGGGTTTAGCAGGCCAATGCTCAAACCACTGAGCTATCCCTCCCCCCTCAACATCCTCCTTATTTCCTCTGAAACTCATTATCACTTGTATTGTTCTACGATAGAGAAGACAGTGCAGCCTACTAGAATGAGTACAGGGCTGGGCACCAGGAACACATCAATTCTGATTGTGGCTCTGTCAGTGACTTGCAGAGTATCCTCAGGCAAATCCCTACCTTATTGTTTCCATGTTTCACCCTACCTTCACAATGGGGGCAGTATCATTTACCTATCTCCCAGTGTTTTGAGAATTAATTGCTCTGAAGATGCAAAGCACGATATAAGTGAGAATTTTTATTGATACAGCTCCATACTATATTCCCTGAGCATGCACATAATAATGATGTCTTAAGGGCCATGATCCTCCATTCTCCTCAGTGCAAGTGGATGTCTGTATCCACTCAAGAGCCCCAGTGAAGTCTCTGCTCTGCCTGGACACAAGGGTCTGCCTGCACAGAGCAGTTTCTCAGGCTGGAGCCTCAGTTATGGTAATTATTTCTAGGTTCACAGAGTCTAGATAATTACAGTTTTATCTCCTCTATTTAACTACATTGCAATGAAACAGCTCTAAGGAAGGAAAAAAATAATCATTAACCTTCTGAATTTGTGCACTAGATTTCGGAGAATGCTATCAACTATTTCGCATGTAAAAATGTTTAGGTGTGCAAGTGGAAACTACTTACACATATCCATGGATGCTTCAGTGCCTCTGATGCTGTGATACGTTTGGCAGGGTTGATGGTAAGCATTTTATTGATGAGGTCTTTGGCTTCAGGAGTCACTGTATCCCACTCTGGTGAGGGAAACTTAAGGAAAAATATATATGTAATTCTCTCTCTCTATATATATATATACGTACACACACACACACACGCACAGTATGTCACATGAATGGATAGCAGAGCTTAAAATTTGAAGAGTAAAGAAGCCTGCTATAAAGAAAACAATTTCAAACAACTTTTTCTGTAAACATTATGTTTTTTCTTCTTTATTGTTTTTATGACTTCTAACAGGCTTGTTGCAAATGTTAACTTATTTTGTAGTGGAACGTTTACAGAAATGTGTACAACAACATGATGCAAACTGACACTTAGAGGATGAAATTACAAATTTAAGGGGAATAATGTAGGCTAAGAAATTCAGATCAGCGAGGGTGCTTTTCTGTGTGTTTGTACACTGCCTAATACAGTACTGCCATAAAAATAATAAACAAAATTATCGTAGAGACTCATTTGTCTTCTTGAATGTTAAATAGTGTATATGACATCTTAATGTTTAACCCCTGATTTATGAAACCACTTAATCAGGTACTTAAGCCCATCCCTGATCAGCAAAACATTTAAGCATGTGCAGAAGTCCCATTGGAATGGGACTAAATGTGTGCTCAAGTGCTTTCCTGAAACACAGCCATAAACTCCTTGTGTTTTTCACTTTTTAAATTAATGAATTTAGAGCTTGTGGAAATTGAGCATGGGGCATGGGTCACTTGCAGGTTTAAACTAGTATAAATGGTGAATTCTCTACAACTTGAAGTCTTTAAAACATGATTTGAGGACTTCAGTAACTCAACCAGAGGTTAGGGGTCTACTGCAGAAGTGGGTGGTTGAGGTTCTTTGGCCTGCAATGTGCAGGAGGTCAGACTAGATGATCATGATGGTCCCTTCCGCCCTTAAAGTCTATGAGTCTAATAGCCCCTCTAGTCACTGCTGATCCACAGAACAGGTACCAAAGGGGAGTGGAAGTGCTACCTTCTTCTGCAGGGACCACCTTTATGGAAGCATAGTCCAGTCTCTATACATATTTAATCACTGCCTTCTCAGATGTGACTGTAGTGCCAACTGGAATGGTATGTTCTGCAATATGGGCACTTGACCACCAAGAACAAGATTGAGACCATAAACTCATTTCCACTACAAGGCTTACATCATGAATGGCTTAAAAGATAGAAAGCTCTGTATGCCTTACAATTTTTTGAGTCATTCAGTCTTTAAATTGCTTAACAGTTGAGCACCAATAGACTTTATTTCACTGTGTCTAAAATAAATGTACTGTACTGTAAAATCTATAACACTTCTGAACTACTAGTCTAACCCTTCCAATGCTCACTGCTGGGCACTGAGAGTCAATGGGACTATTCCCACCTAAGTGTTTGCAGAACTGCGCTCTATGACACTACCGTTATGCCTATTTAGGCAGGCTACAACGTTATGAAAGATAATGCACAGGAAGAAGTCATTTAGGTTGGTAGCAGTGATACGCTGAAGAGTTTAAAGTTTTGTCAATTTAGAAATATTACTGAAGATCTGAACAAGGCAAAAGTAACCATCATTCATAAAGGATTTTAGACTAATGTAACTACCAGACTCAGACTTTGAGCAGTAAAGGAATTTGATAAAAACATACTGTAGGAGTTACTCATATTTGTAAGGCTCCTTTTGCACACATTTGTCCCAGCCAGACACATACATGCAAACTTGTAAGTGAATCAACTGAGATCACAGCTGTGATACTCTACCTAACCTAATTGAAATGTAAAATCAGTAACAATAAGCAGCTTAAAGAGAAACCTTGTGCTCTCTGAATACCACACCTAAAAAGCAACAGCTGTAGGACTGTGGGCAAAGGCACATAGTAGTAGAAATATAGGTACTGTTTCAACAGGTAGATAGAAATATATTGCGTAATGGTATCTATTATATATTGTACAGGCCAAAGAGATGTTTACACATATAAAAAGAGTGGATCATAAAAATGCTGATAAAAACAGAAATATTTAGGAACTAATTTCTACTTAGTTTTCACTCCCTTCTTAGTCTAGCAAAATCATATTGAAAGCTGTAATTAAAAACAATTATAAGAGTAGCTGATAATACATACGTCATAAGCACCAGCCTTGATCTGCTGATAGAGTCTGTGCTGGTCTTCATCCCAGAAAGGAGGGTATCCGACAAGGAGAATATAGAGAATGACACCTGCAGGAAGTCCAGAGTAGCACTAATTAAGCCATTCATGCAAACTAGCCCCAGTGAACATGAACTGAATCATACCTCAAGGCTGCACAAAACAGGGACAAACAAATAAGGCAAATGACTTATTTGGTAGTACAGCTGAATAGAAATCTTCCAGATGTTGGAAAATAAACATCCTGACAATGGTCTGAGGCAGCTGTAGAGTTCACATGATGACACCCTGGAACAAAGTATGGGGAGTGCAGGGGAAGACTATGTGCCAGGAAATGGTGCATAGATACTATGGGGGGCACACTGGAAATGTCTAGTTAGCTCTAGAGACAGACAGGGATATATCCTCTAGCCCTACTCGGAACAGTCTTAGACAACACAGAGATTAAAACCAGCCTGGTAATGTAAGTGCTCTCATTAGTAGAGATGCACTGGTGGTAAAGATGATGGAAATTTTAAGAACAGAGTCTACCATAGACAAGCCTATCTGTCATTTATTCGGCCATGGTTTAGTGATAACCACAAGACAAGTGCATTTACAGATATGGCCCAATCAGTCTGTCTAAGCTACAAATAGTACCTGTTAAAGAACCAGGTTATAAAATGGTTGTCCCTTAACCTGGTTACAGATATGATTTCAGGGCAATTCAAAAGTTTTAACTGGGAGGCTAAGGCTACGGAGAGAGATTGGTATTTAGCTTGGTAATGAAATATAATTAAGGCCCAGTCTTTAATACAAACTGGAACCGTGTTTGTAACCATGTTAAGGAAAAATTGTGCTGTTGCTAGGTTCTATGACATGGTTACACCTGTAATGTAGACAGAGTCAAGAGTGCTCTGACAGCACATTTGCTTAACAGTAACATTCAAATAATAACTACTGTTCAAACTACTGAAAAGGTAAATATGAGATGAGGAAACATTTAAAATTAACTCTGAAATACACTAAACAGAGGCTCTTAACTGACAGACCACAATGCAGTGGGCTAAATACAGTTCTTCAAAATTGTTTCTTACCACATGCCCACATGTCCACTGGCTTCCCATAGGGATCTTTTCGTAACACCTCTGGTGAAAGATATCCTGGTGTACCAGCAAAACCTGTCCGAAAGCATGATGAGAGAGTTAGCCAGTCAGTCATGAGGACAGTTGTGTTCTCCATAACTGTCTATACAGTATAACAAAGGATTTCTTAAATAACACCCTCTTCTACAGACTGTGTCTATATTAGATATTTAGTTTTAAAATCTCCTACCTTTCGGACACCCGTAGCTCAGCTCATCAGGTAGCAGGCGACAATGGGAGTGTTGGTGTAGACAGGACACCACCATGTTCAGTGTAGAGGTATAGTAGTAAAAATAACATTGGGCCCCTGCCTACATCTGCAATCCCACTGTTGTTGCTACTGGTGCAGCTACACTGATGATAGAGCAAGAACGGGAGATGTCACAAAAAGGTTCAGTGCAGACACTCTCATGGTTTACATACAACAGTATATCTATTGTAGGCCTCCAGCAATGACAAGCAAGTGCATTTATTTAGTGTCACAGAATCATAAACGTTACAGAGGGGAAATATCTACTAGATCTTCCCGTCTGTCTGCCGGGAAATGCAGTCTCTTTGCTATTTTATCCAGCCCAGCCCCTAAGTGCGTTACAGAGAGGGGAAAAAAAGGTGTACCTAACATGATCACATGAACATTTTTGCTGGTTGTTTATTAGACTGATCAGAGACAGCGTAAGATAGATCTAAACTATAGAAATTATGTCAGTAGAGCTCATTGAGGAATCACAAATCATCTCCTGTGGATCCTTTAATTCGGCCATCTATCCATTCTGTGGATCATCAGACTGACATCCACACAGATTTGTTACAAATGTTATCGCATATTTTATACTTCAGTGGTATTACAAGTGCACTTATTGTCCAAACAGAATACAGTAAGAGTAAAGCTACACATATTTAAGAAGTGAAAATACTGCATGAATAAAATGCCCCTGGAGCGCAGGGAAAGTTTTATCAATGTATAACCAATACCTAGTGCCAGAATTAGAAAACTAGTGTAGATCAGTGTATATTACAAAATGTTGTCCAAACCTCTTCTCCCAATGTGGGGATTCATCCCAGTCAATGCCAGGTTGTGGTACTACCACTGCCCTCCTTTGGAAAATGCGTGAGGGGAGTAGAAGTTATTGCTCCCACCAGAGCATCATAGTGGCAGTTGCTCACAGTAGAAATCAAATCAGGCTGCAGCCTCTTTCCAAACACTGTCCTTCATTTTTCAGACTGTGCTGGCCCTTTACAGGCCACCTCTGATATAAGTGACATTGTGGCAGTTTTCTACTACTGCACCTGTGCTCCCCTGGGGATGTTCCAGGTAAAAGCTGGCCCAAACTCTGTAGTGAATCTGGCTCATGGAATTTACAAGTTCCTCCTCATTCTTTAAATACTAGACAATGTTGTTTTCCTTTTAGGAGAAACACAGAACGGAGGCATGGAAGACACCAAATATAATCTATTGCCCCCTTTTTCTTATAACATGCCAAGCATTATGGAAAAATGAAAGTTATAGATCAGGGGTCGGCAACCTTTCAGAAGTGAGGTGCCGAGTCTTCATTTATTCACTCTCATTTAAGGTTTCGCGTGCCAGTCAGACATGTTAACGTTTTTAGAAGGTCTCTTTCTATAAGTCTATAATATAGAACTAAACTATTGTTGTATGTAAAGTAAATAAGATTTTTAAAATGTTTAAGAAGCTTCATTTAAAATTAAATTAAAATGCAGAGCCCCTTGGACCGGTGGCCAGGACCCAGGCAGTGTGAGTGCCAGTGAAAATCAGCTCGCGTGCCGCCTTCGGCACCCGTGCCATAGGTTGCCTACCCCTGTTATAGATGAATGAAAGTAATTGATTAGTACAATGAATAATCTCAGACTTTTTCTAAAACACAGTTTTAGTGGAATCTGTCCTGTTTGCCAATGGTCATGAAGTACTATTGCTTATAAGGCTGCCTGAACGACCAGAATATTGATTTGGTGACTGTTACTATATTATGCAAACTTGGCTAGCATATTTTTATCTATCTATCTATCTAGAATTGAAAAGATATGCAAGGGCCTATGAAGACCAGAACACTATTTAAATGAATAGTGTCTATGTGCCTAAAGCCTCAGCTGGTAATCTTTCCAGCATCCCCACCCCCCACCCCCCAACTGTATCCCGCTCCTAAGCAGTGTCCTCTTTTGGGGAACCTAAATTTAAGACAAGGTGCAACTAGAGCTCAATCCAGCTCCCAATGAGTTAACAGGATCTTTCCATGGACCTTAATGTGGGATAATGAGTCACCTGCTTCAGTGAGTCAGCAGAGCCCACATGATGGGTTTCCAGTAGATTAAACACCTGCTAACTGGGTGGAGTGTATTGGGAAAACGTTGCCAAGCTTTTTACAAGCAGCTACACAGAAATGAAGCTTATTTGGTTAACAAATGTGCAAAACAGGAAAGTATCTTGTATTCTCCAAACAGGATAGAACATATTCTGGACGATATTCTCTGCTGACATAAATCCACTGACTTCAGTGCAACTCTGCCAGGAGAAAATTTGTCCCTCACAATTTTGCAGGACAGTATAATACATAGTAAAAGATCCTGATTGGTTCAGAGCTATAAGTAGTATTTGAGAGTCACTAAGTGCTGGAAAATCCACCAGGTAACAAAAGTTCCATTGGAAGGGGGGAGAGAGAGAAAGTTCAACATGCTATTACTATGCAGGGCATGCAAGTTCAAGTTCTTCATTGTAGGGCTAGCTATGGGTAGATCTACACTAAAACCAAAGGTGTGACTGTACCTTAGATCGATGCACCTGTGCTAGCTTTAATCAACCTAACATGGCTAAAATGCAGTGAAGCTACAGCAGCATAGGCTTCAGCATGGGCTGTACAAGCCTGCCCAGAACCTGGGTACATATTTGCATTGCTAGCCCACACTTAAACATGTGCTGCTGCAGCTTCACTGCTATTTTTAGTCATGTTTGCTCAATTAAAGCTGGCATGGGTATGCTTACCTGAGCTGTAATCAATCCCCCCATTTTCGATTGCAGTGTAGACATACCCTATGAAGAATGGCACTTGACATGCATGAGAAGGAGCTGCTTCTTGTTACTGTTCTTCAGAGAACCATCCCAAAGGCTCATACATCATGTACAAATATTCAACATTGCATTTAATTAGGCATGATCCATGCATGTTCCTTGAAAATACCTGAACAAACCATCCTTGCATCATGGGCTTTGGACTTTTACCAGTACACCTCTACCCCGATATAACGCAACTCGATATAACACGAATTCGGATATAACGCAGTAAAGCAGCGCTCCGGGGGGGGGGGGGGGGGGNTGTATAAGTAGCAGACTAGGGCCAAACTCTGAACTCATAGCGGGGTAAGTCAAAAGTAACTCCGTGAAAGTCAATGGAAAATTAAGCCCAAATTATATACTATGCAAGGGCTTTGCGGGTGGAAAAAGTGGGGATTTAAAACATTATTAGAAAGGGATGGGGGAAGAAAATTAGGGCTCCAAAACAGGCACAGAACCCTTCATCCCCAAATAGAAAAACAAATAAAAGCTGCTTTGTTACAACATGCTACTTTCCTCATTCCACTGCTAACAGCTGAATCCATACCAAAGATATTTTGAAAACAAATCCATTCACACTCTCTTCCCTCTCCTTGTGATCTTCCCTACAACTCCCCCACACTTCCTTTAACAAGATGGGGAAGTTTTTAACTGCTGGGTGAAGGTTTGAATTGGTTCTTTTTGTATTTCACAACCACTTTGTCCTTCCCTAATTTCAACAGTACCACAGTGCTGTTTGATTAAAGAGTAATACTGGGCCTATCCTATTCTACCAGAGGCCTATTTCGTACCAGAGGCCTTGGTCACTTACCACTTTGGTTTCATTTTTAAATTACATAATAATGTTCATTTTTCATTAACCTATGCAACAATGTACAGAATTTCTTACATTATACCCTTCTTAAAGTGTGGCAGCCCCTGCTGAATTACTTGTAGCTCAGAACATTTACTTTAAATGCATCACAGCTCCATAGGATCAAGTGCAGGATTTTTTTACATAGACCCACAGGAACTGCAAAATCCTGGGCACTCTTCTGGATTCACCCTATTACTGAAATACCATTTTAAAAAATCTCAGGATTAAAGCTCACCCCGATTAATTTTTTCCTGATTTGTCAGCTGTTTTCTCCATTAATACACACCAACTTCATTCTGTATTATTTTTGACCAAGTCCTGTTGTGCTGGCTTTTTCAGTTATATGGTGATATTTAGGTCTCCAATGCAACTCTGTCTCTTCTGGATTATAGAAATCCACTATAAAACAGAGCGGGATTTAAAACACTGGACTAGTTAATGAAGATGCTGTTATGCACAAATGTGTACATATGTACCCAATTTTTAGACACTCAGCATAGCTAACCTGCTGCTTTTGTTCTGTTATTCTTATGCTTTGACAGCAAACTCTGGGTTTTTTATTTAATTTTTAAACATAGTTTTCCAGCTACTGTACATGTGAATGGGTATCTGCTACAACCATTTTGTGCTATATTGTTCCTTTGGGGTCCCAATTATTTTTGCCTTATGCTTGACATCTGTTGAATTACAAACACCTTATTCATACATACCTTAGTATTTTTTTAAAAACTGAGAATAAACTCTTTCTCGCTTTTATTTATTTTGACCTTCAGGTAATGACAATAATGAATTTGCAATCTGCAGATGTTTTCTACGTTAAATCAGGCCTGGATGAACTGATTGCTTAGTTATCTGGGGGCTGTATTATCTTTTCTGAAGCACGAAGGGGAAAATG
This sequence comes from Platysternon megacephalum, assembly GCA_003942145.1. Lineage (NCBI taxonomy): Eukaryota > Metazoa > Chordata > Testudines > Platysternidae > Platysternon > Platysternon megacephalum. Next base: position 5,784,291 of record QXTE01000001.1, read on the forward strand.
TGTGTCCCCCACCCCTAGTGATCCTATTCCCCCCACACACTTTGCATCTATTTACTACCCTTACCATGGACCTCAGAATATGCGTAAAGAGCTCTGCTTGACCCCTTCTTGCATGATCTAGAGCAGGGGTCGGCAACCTTTCAGAAGTGGTGTGCTGAGTCTTCATTTATTCACTCTAATTTAAGGTTTTGCGTGCCAGTAATCCATGTTAACATTTTTAGAAGGTCTCATTCTATAAGTCTATAATATATAACTAAACTACTGTTGTATGTAAAGTAAATAAGGTTTTTAAAATGTTTAAGAAGCTTAATTTAAAATTAAATTAAAATGCAGAGCCCCCCGGACCGGTGGCCAGGACCCAGGCAGTGTGAGTGCCACTGAAAATCAGCTCGCGTGCCGCCTTCGGCACGCGTGCCATAGGTTGCCTACCCCTGATCTAGAGGGTACAATCTGACAGTGTATATCTTCCTTCTCAAGGGAGTGGGGGGAGGGGAACGGTTTAGGAGATGACCAAGTAAGAAATTTCTCCACCCTTCAATATATCTTTGTGTCTCTTACCGAAAGTCAATGGGACTTAGGCTCCTATGTCACATAAGCGCTTTTAAAAGTTTTACTCACTGAGTTTTTAGCAAGATGCTGAGCTCCCCAGACTCTGCTGAGGTAGTAAGAATTCAGGATGCTCAACACCGTGCAGAAAAAAGCCCAAAGCGAAGTAAGATGTAGAAACTGAATTACAGTACAAACAAAATAGCCAACCACTACATATTCAACTCAACTATGTATGATTGTCCATTATTTTTATTAGGGTGGGAACAGGAAGGGTTGGGAGGATAGGCAGAAATGTGAGATCAAACAATAAACAAAAAATAAAAAAAGGTTCACTTACCAAACCAAGCCTGTTGTTCTCCTTGAACTTCTATAGCCAATCCGAAGTCTGCCAATTTTACAGCTGCTCCCTTGGATTTGCTAGCTAAAAGTAAGTTCTCAGGCTTTATTCAGAGAGAGAGAGAGAGCAAAAGAGGGGGAGGGGGGGAGGAGAGAAGGGAAATGAGATGAGAACACATTGTAATTAACTTTTTTCAACATTTACATTTTCCAGTACAATATTCAATAATAGTTTTGTACTTTTCAGTATTGCCTATCTTATAGAGTGAAGAAAAAAACATGCATTTTCCCCTGAATATTACAGAAACCTATGCATTTCATTCCTGCTTCTAAAGGACCAACTGGCCTGCAAATGGCCTTCCCAATCCTGCATGACATCCAGAGTAAAGGAGATGTGTAGACCTACTGAAGAGATTATGGGGACCTGTGTGATCAAATAAGTGTTTGGCACCTGCCTTTGTGACACAAAGCTGGCAATCACAATTTAGCTACAAAAATGCTGCAAGAAAAAATATAGGTTGGGTCTGATCTGCATGCAGAATTTTTGCAGGATCAGTATATTATCTGCAGCAACATTATAAATGTGCTTTGCATCAGATAGTAATAACAGTAAGAGTCATGATTTTATATACATATTTAGAGAATGGATATTAAATAGACTATATAGTGCAATCTTTTCAGCATGAGGACTGTACCCTCTGTGTTTGCACAATGCCTCACACAGGGTCTGTGCTACCAGAAATAGCAACAGCAAGGACAGTAATAATAGCTACTACTGTTGTTGTTTCTATTTGTCATCACTTTCAATTACAAGTTAAATTCTAGGCAACAGCAAGAAATGACTATTTTTAACCAAATAAATGTTTTTAAACAATTGCTGTACACTGAATCTGAGAGAGTCTCTCTTTTTGTATAGGTATATCTACTACTATTGGCAATTATCATTAATTTAGATAGAACACTATTAATGATTGCCTATGAATTTCAGAAGAAACCGGAAAAAATTCCGCACTGCTTAAAGTATTTTGATTAGGTATTTTGTAAGTAAGGTATTTGGCTTTGTTTCTAATGTGAATTCAAATGCAACATTAACTTTACATATTTAAAATAGAAGCTAAGGAAATGCAAAAGTTAGCATTCCAAATAGTGTTTAATTTAAAATATGTCTGTGTATGCTGTTAAATACACCCCTTAGAATATACAGGACATCAATCTTTGCAAAGATAAGGCTGCTAGAGCAAAGTTAACTTTTTTTAGAATTTGCAGAATTTTGTAGAATTGAGAAAAAATATAGCTGAGACACTAACTGTAGGACCCAATATTCTTCCCCTGGCATTTTCTTCCTCCCCCCGCAAATTTAAAACATTTTCTTTAGAAAAGAGGACATGCCCTATGTTTACTTTAGTTATAATCTCCCTCCTGCAAATTTATCTCACTAATTACCTGAAGCATCTCTTGTGCAGGGATGTTAAAAATAGTGCATCAAATCATTACATCTTGTCTTAAAGTGAGGCCCCAATGCTGCCAAGTCTTCACCGCAAGTTTTATTTTAAGCATGTGAGCAACTTCATCGGTTTCAGTGGGACTATACACATGCTTAAGGTTAATAACGTTTGCAAGATCAGGGCCTAAGGCTGTAAGCCTTTTGGGATAGAGGCTGTCTTTTAGTATATGTCTGTACGGTGCCTAGCACAAAAGGACCCTAATGTGGATAGGACCTTTAGGCATTGCAGTGATGATGATGATGATGAATAATGGTTTCTTACTAGCTTCTTCTAAAATCCTGTCAGAAGTTTATTTTTTTCTTGTCACACAAAACTTTTATTAATCAAAAACCTAGCAAAGAACTATTAATTAAATGCTATTTACACCACCAGTTTTTCTTTTTCTTTTTTCCTTGCTATTTTTGCAGTAGCTGTATCTAAAAAGGTTTAATCAAAAGTATTAACTATTTTTTCACCTTCACTGAATTTAAAAATGGCTGAATGAAACTTTCTTGACTTCTCATCTTCTCTCTATCCCCCCAAAAAATCAACTTTGGGTTGAGACCAAACATGGAAATTCAGTCCTAAAGGAATTAGTCATTTTAAAGCTATTACTAAGCATTTAAAACAAGGGGTTGGGATTATATGAAAACTGGTCTAGTAATAATGAAAACTGTAATATAACTGTAGTTCTTCAGCAGGGTTGCCCCCTACCCATTTGTTTTGGAAACACTTCCAAAAGAGAAGTCATCTAATATATATGTGAAAGTCATCTAATCGTTCACCCCACATATGCTAGATCTTCCAAATTATTATGTTAAAAAACATGACATACACAGAGTCAATACATAATTGGTGACATTTATTTAGAATAAAGATGAAAGTTTCCCAGAATAAAATGTAATCTATTTTTCACTTGAATTATTTCCATCTATTTAAAACACAGTAGTACCCCCAATATTTAAAAAATAATTTAAAATGTTTCTTTAACTTTGACATATTTTATAAATATTAATATAAATAATGTCACTCTGTCATTTCCTCATACCTATTTCAATGTATAGCTAACATTCTTAGAGGTTTTCAATCAGACAGAGAGAAATTTGCAGTAATTACTTCCTGGAAAGCATTGCTTATGTAAACCACTTAAAGCAATGGATGGTCCTATTTGTTTGTGATCTTCAACAATCCAACACAGTGAAATTTCATACACTACCAGTTGACACACAGAAGTCCTAATTCGTCAAGCACATATTTTGAATGGGATCACATTGTGAAATGGTATCAGTCTCCTCCTCCCCCCCCCCTTTTTATACAATTAGAAATCTGTAATCTCCTTATTAAATGGGATTAAAGTACTGTAAGCAAATACCATTGTCATAAGATAATAAGTATGTTTCAATAATAAAAGAAGCAGCACATTTACTCCTATGATAAGATCAACAGCCTTCCAGGCAGTATAGTGTGGGACTATGCCCTTAAAGAACATGCAGCTGCCAGTTCAGGATAACAAGAAACACACTACATATTTATCATGCATGAACTTCAAATGACTAAGGCGTATGTGCATAACTGGAGAGGAACTGGGATATTTTACAGCATAATCTTGTGTATCATCCATGAAACTAACAAATCAGTCTGGATCAAAAAGTTGCACTCTGCACTAAGAAAGTTTGGCTGCAGTCATGCATGTAGAAAAGCAGTGATGATTTTAAAAGTTACTTGTAACTAAATTAACACAGAGCTGAGTTTATGGCTTGTGTGTGGAAACGTCTTTATTTGGAAAGGTTTTGTGTGGGTTTTAATATATCTGGAACCTGATCTCGATTATTTTTTTCACAAGGGGAGTCTGTGGGGGTTGTTAATCATCTTAGATTCTCAAGAAAAACATTGCTGCTGATTGCCAGAGCCAATGTAACTTAGATCTTGAAATTTCTACATGCAAGAGTGTTGTGAACTATGTGAAAGAAGGCAGCCACTAGTAAGTGTTTCTACGAGCAATTTTAAAAATCCTATGAGAGAGTTTTTTCTGGATTGGGTTCTAGACCCATTCCAATACACCAAGGTTCCCAAACAGTGTTCCATGGAGCACTTCCTGGTGGTCATATGGTGCCAGATCACGTCTTCATTTCTAGCTGCTCAATTGCATTAAAAAAGAGCTAGAAATATATGTATACTTCCCTAAAATGAAGCCAGATCATCCCTCTCACACCAAATGGGAAAGGACATTTTGCAAGCATGCTGTCAGGATATGGACAGGGTTTGAGGAAAAGCTACCTCCAAACCCTCACAAGGCCAATTCCCCCAGATGCCTGGCCTCCTGCCGCTCCAGTTCTAAGTAGCCTCTCCAGGCTTTCTTGCTGGAGTTTCGCCAGATCCTTGTGTGGAGAGAGTTGTGGAAAACTGAACATGGCCCTGGAATGTATTCCCTTCTCTGTGTCACTTCAATGTGGGCCGAAGGGGGCTGATTTTCAGTTTCCTTGAGTTTTCATCTTGAAAATGAAATTATTTCAAAATTAAGCACTAAAGTGTGATAGGAACAAAGTCTCTCTACTGCTTCCAATTCATTCAGGATTTGCCAAAATAAAAAAATCCACAAGTGGGCTGTGGTGGAGAGAGCGTAGTTGGGTTACATAAGGGATCATTCTTTTTTCATGCATCTCTGAAGAAAATGTCACTTTATATGAACCTCTGAATGGTAGATCAAACCATTCCTTATCCTCTCAGTGTATATAGCTACACTCCAGTTTCTTTAACGGTGGATTGTACAGTATATAGAGTGGGAACAGGCATCTTTAAAGCATCTGGTCAAATTTCATATCCTTTCATTTAAAGCTGGTGCTGACTGAGACATGTGTTATCCAGCTGCTGAGAAGGATTTGTAGACTGGACAGAGACTTGGCATTGTAATGTTGTCCAAAATATGAAATATGGGAGCTCCATAAGAGCAAAATGGGGGATGCTGTCTGTGCTTTTGGAATCCACCACATCCTCTAGGTTTTCTGATTCCTGTTTTCCTGCATTACAACCCCTTAGATCTATCTAGCGTAACATTAAGGAAATCTATAAATAAAGTAACTATACAGCTCTTTCCTAGGGGTGAGAGATGAGGAGAGGGAAGACAATGTTCTGATCCTGGCTCTATCACTGGTGATGGAAAATCCCAATCTGGAAAGGAAATTCCACCTCCCTATAATAAAATTCCCTGACCAAAGAGAAAGGGAATTGGCAGTATGGGGGAAACTGCCTTGGGCTATAAAGATGCCACCTTTTTATTTCCTTTTTAAGGGGAACCCGTTATTCAGATTGTTTATATAGAAGGCTAATGGAAATTGATTAACTGCATCTAGGATCTTGGAGACTGAATGCTGTCTGAGTTTAGTTTTTCTCTTCTTTTGTATGAAGAATGAGAAGTCAGTACCAGTGTTTTGATAGACTATCTAGCTTGTCTCTACAAGTATGTCTACATTGCAATTAGACACTCACGGCTGGCCTGTGCAAACTTACTCAGGCTCGCAGGGCTTGGGCTGCATGGCTGTTTAATTGCAGTGTAGACATTTTGGCTTGGGCTATAGCCTGAGCTCTGGGACCATCCCATCTTGCAGGGTCCTAGAACCTGGGCTCCAGCCGAGTGTCTACACTGCAATTAAATAGCCCCTTAGCCCGAGTCCCGTGAACCTGAGTCAGCTGGCATAAGTCAGCCATGGGTTTTTAATTGCAGTGTAGAAATACCCTATGAGCCATCCAGGAGCAGAAAGGGAGAGATCACTTCAACCTCTTTAGTTCCATCTCCAATTTGCATCAGATGTGAGAGGAATTTGATGTAGCAGTTATCTCCAGTCATTTGGAAATCTATGTAGTTAAGACGGGGTTATATTCCTCTTAGCAAAGGGAACTTCTTTCCCAAAATTCTATTCTAAATACTAACACCACTCTGCGAAGAACTCTAACCTTCAAGAACTTTCTGGTCGGAAAACTGCAGCAATTCCAGCTTTAAACAAAGGTGGCCTGTAGCACAGTCATCAGCCACAACAGGAAGTAGAACAGGGCAGGCTTCAGTAGCAGCGATCTCAGGATGGCCATTTACTACTAGGACATGGGGCCTGCATGTATTAATATGCTTCTCAGGCAGCTCTTTCTAAAAATGGTTTGAAAGTCATATTCATGTTAGCTCTGCTGCTCCCCCCCCCACCCCCCACACCCCAGACAGCTCTGGGATGACAGAGTGGCATACTGTTTATGTAATTACATTACGTGCTCAAATACTTGAAAAATAACTCCTTTTCCCCTTTGTTCTCTGTTACTAACAGATGTATAGATAATGACAATCCCTGAGTAGGATTTTAGAGGTTCACTCCTATTTTTGCCACTGAGGAGGGAAAGGAAAATATTTACAGTTTCACTGGACAAGTCTGGTAACTGTAATTGTTTTTTAAATTGAAATTCTATTAAACAGTAACAATTTGTTCAATTAGGTTAGCTATTCCGGTTCGGTAAAGTCTACAAGCAAGTTTATGCAAAAAGACATGCTCATCTCTTCTGCCTCTTCATGCACATCTGCAGCTGAACAGTAAGTAGGAGCTGTGTGGTGTGAGATCTGCTCCAACAGTATTACTCACCTTCAAGTCCCGATGGACTACTCCCATCTGATGACAGTGTAGCACAGCCTCCAGGATCTGCTGAATGCAATGACTGCATGCAAACACCAGGGGGCGTGTGTTAGTTCCAAGCTTACACTCACTGTCTGTATACCCTCAGCGAGACTGGGTTAAAGTGCAAAACTAGCAAACAACTGAAGATGTTTTACACAACCTTCAGAAATGTACACACATCACTCACACAGAGCAGCTACTATCTCAGAAATACCATGCCTTGTGAAGGCTTTAGCTTATTTTAACCCATTTTGATCTGTACAGGGAGTTTGGAAGAAGGAAGGCCAACGTGGATTTAATGTAGAAGTCCTGTTAACAGGGATGTGCTATTTTGGAGATTACTGTATTTTAAAAATGCAACAAGTATTGATACTGAAAATGTGTTGATAACATCATTTTTTAAAAAGTTATGTTAAATATTTAGTGGCATTTATTCCTTTTCCTCCCTTACTTCCTGAGAGCTCTCTGTTGCATTAGAAATCATCGCAGCCATTAAGGTAAAATTACTATAAGTAATGTTTTTTAGATAAATTATTAACTTCTCATGCTTTAATTTAGTTGGAAATCATCATCTCTTGCCTGAGAGTTCATCATACTCTAATGGAGCAATGTGTGACCAGTTGTTCTGCTACTGCAACCCATGGTCTCAGAACAGAAGTGGTGTTTAAATCTGCAGGATGACATACATCACAGCCAAAGTGCAACTCCAGATGAATCAGAATGATTAATGAAATCCCTTCCAAAATATATGTATCATACCAACCACGTTCAGCTAGGTGGGATAAATCCAACACCTTGGAAGGTTACAGATTTCAATCTTAAAGCAACTACTTCCCCTTTTGCCATGATGTATGTTAGGCCTGTAGACTTGCAAACTGGAAAGAGGCATCATGCATTATTTATTAATTTAGTCATTTTGAGGGTGAGGAGGATAAGCAAGGGAACATCTCAGCCAACCCACCCTCTGCCCTTTCAAAGTAAAAAAAAACTCTTATCCAATTTATGGGCACCAGATACTGACCTTCAGGTCTCTGTGAACTATGCCATTTAGGTGACAATGATTAACACTTTCTAGAATCTGCTGTATACAATGACTGCAAAGATACAAGGGCAGAATGGAAGGGAGAACATTTTAAAGGCACATAATCACATCAAATACAAAATAAAATAAAATTTAAAAAAAATATAAGGAACAAAAACAGATTTACATTTCCTGACAAATCTTAATTGCACATGGAACTGGAACAAAACAATGCTGAATATAAAAATATTTCCAGATCTAAAACAAACAAAAACAAAATATAAAGCAAACAAAAAAGACATTTAACATCTAAAGTGTGATATCATCAGACAGAACAATTTGTGTGGTGTTTTCATTCAGCAGCATGGAGATTTTTATAGAACATATCAAATCTTAAAAAAAATAACAAAACAGAAAAAATTTGGGAGGGCAGTGAAATCCTTAAGTGGTTTCTGATGTACTTTCTGAGAAAGTTTATAGTCTGACATCAATATTAACACACAAGTGTTGAAATAAGGAAATGAACAAAAATGAAAAGACACAGAAGAAACAAGAGTAAAGATTAAAAAATAAACAAGAAAAAGCAAAACATTTATCTTTTTGAATATAATGGCTTCTTGTCGAAAGTATTAATGGGAAAATAAATGTAAATAATTCAATAAGGAGGTATGCATTTTCATTTAAAACAGCAGTGACAACAATAATTTGGTCAGTAGCCACGTGTAAAATAGAAATCAGCATTAAAGGCCCTGAACTAAAATTTTCAAACATGGGTGTATGAATATAGGTTCCTAAATGCACAAGTGTACAACTAAATGCTGAGAACCCATAGTTCTCATTGAAATAATTACCACTGAAAAATCAGGCCATTTTTATTTAGGTGCTTAAAACATGGAATTAGCAGCATGGTTTTATACATGCAATTTGAAATTTTTGGCTAATCTATAGTGCTAAAAAATCAGAGCTGAAAACTTTGGCTTTCTACAGCAATAGAATGATTTTCAGACATTTTTAGCACTGTTACGGCCAATGAGATTTTTAGCACTGTTACTTCTCATTGGGTTGGAAATCTGGGACTATATGTACTGTACTTGTAAAAGGGCCATGGATTTGATGCTGATCATATTAACTGTTTTTGCCATGAAATTCAGTAGGTAGGGACAGTCATAAATCAGTAAGTAGAGCCCAGTTCTGAAAACCCTTTCTTACATGAGTCGTCGCTAACTCATTTAAGTAGTCCTATTGACATTAAACAAACTGCTTGCATGAATAAGGACTACTTATGTAAGGGTTTGCAGTAACAAGACCTATTTTTATTATAGATCATGCATCTATAAAGCTCATTAGCTATTTCTAAGGACACACACAAACACATACATAGATGCATAACACCCCTAAACACTCCACTTGTTCAATACAGAATATATTTGTATGCACCCCTTTGCATCATATAATAACAACATTTAAAACAGAATAATCACCTCAGGTTTTCTTTTCTTTAAAAACAAAGCATAACCACTTTGTGGCATTTGGCATCAGCATTAGAAAATGTGACTGTTTCCATAGAACTAAAGAAATTAGGGTATGCAAAAATTATTCAGTCAGCCCTCCACAACTGCTAATCCAGTTTTCTCCTTTGCAGCATGTTTTATCCAGCTGAGTTTTAAATGTCCTGAGCGATCAAGTTTCCACCACTTCCCTCAGGAGATTATTTTTCAGTCTAATCAATTTCAGTGTCAGGAGGTTTCCTAACATCCAGCCCAGATTTTCCTTTGTTCACCATCATCCCATTACTACTTGTTATACACACTTGGGACACTGTTAATGTTTTCTCTCTGTCTGCTAAATGAAATTTAAAGGACAGAATATTTGTGCTGTTATTTAAAACACTCCCAAAAATGTGTTTTACATAAAGTGACTATGGTCTAAAAGAACAACCCTTACCATTGTAAAGGACAGACTGAATGTTATATTACTACATGGCATCTCTATGTGACTTGGGTATTATAAATATACAGAAGCAAAATAGCTAGTTAAATTTATTTTAAAAGGAATTTTCCCACAGAAGTTAGCAATGGGACAAATATGAAGAGGTGCATTAGGGAACCTAATGGACCAGAGTGTTTGCAGATTTGGAAACGTCATGAGTTCAGCAGAACACTGAATTGTGAAAAGACTATGGTACCCTGGATGCCCCTACCTCTAAAGAATCATGTTAAGGTTCAGCCTTTTCTTCTCTTTTTTCAATAAGCAGTTGTAGTTACAGCTAATAACTGCAGCTCCACAATTTGAGCACTGACTGAGAGACACATAGTAGCTATTACTGTTTGTTAATGAAAAAAAAATGCATCTCAAAGGAAGGAAAAGTTTTTTGGATTCAGAACACTAGTAATACTAAATATGTAGAGATTTTCAAAATTGGTGTGTATGTCACATTAAAGTATTATTTCCATTCCACAGATGGGAAAATTGTGGCAGAAAGTGTCTTTACTAAGGACACAGTGGGTGTCAGAATCAGGTTATAATACCAAGGGTGAAATCATGGCTCTATTGAAGGCAATGGGAAATTTACCATCACCCAAACTGAGCACAAGCCACTAGACCATGGCTATCTTCCAAATCTAACAAAGCCTTGATGGGACCTATAGATGAAGGTTGAATTGCTCTGTTCTAACTGATGCCAAACACTATAAGTAAACACAAAAATAAGTAAATATGCTAGCATAATTAAAGACAATTGTTAAAATCTAGCAATAAACAACGTTCTAGAAATCAAGCACTTACCTGGCATCTGCTTCACTGTAATATTCCCTTGCAACTATATCTTCAAACAGTTCACCTCCAGTGACTCTGTGAAAACAAATGATTCATTAGGGCCAGAAGCAATGTGGCAAAAAAGTATCTTAAATTATTGTTATGGATATAGCCATTATCCATTTTTTGTGTGGAACAGGCTGTCATCCTTATTACAATGCCAGACTTTCCCAGCTAAGTTCACAGCTGGTATAAAGCACGTGCAACCTTATTTATTTCAAGGACCTGCAACTGCTTACATCGGGGTGAATTTGATCTACGACTCATGCCGTGCCAGAAAAAAAACACAAACTATGAACATGCTATAAACACAAACTATGAACAGGCTGCAATAATGTTTATGTATTTATCTTGTGGTAGAAACTGACACAGGATAAATATACAAAATTTAACTAATACAAAGTATATATAAGCACAAATAAGATCTTAATTTTGTCATAGAGTTCTTTTTTTTTTTTATTTTTTATTAAGAGTTCAAATCCAGCCATTCACCAAAAACCCACTAGAGTAAGGACATGTAAATTCATCCAAAATACACATGAACAATGATGTCAAGTATGTTCTAGGAAAAAGAGCCAGCTTATTAAATCAGGGTATGCACCAACATGTAACATAAACAAACATCCCCAATATACTTTAATGGCCACCAGTTCAACAGAACACTTACGAGAGTGTTTAACTTTAAGCACATGAATAGTCCTATTAGAGTCAGGGTGTTTAAAGTTAAACATGCAGTTAAATGCCCTCCAGAATCAGAGCCTTAATTATCAGAAGACTTTACTGACTTCTCACTAAGCCATAATTACTAATTTGGCAGGCCCTCTCAGTCTTGGTGAGTTCTGCCCCAGTCACCACGATTGAGAGAAGTTCTGTTCTCCCTCCAGTTGCAGTCCTGAATGAAACAGAAGTCCAAAGATATGCTGCCTTCCCCACTGCATCCTTAAAAGGTCCCTTGCTACCACAAACAGATATCCTGAATTGATTGTTATTCTGTTATAAATACACTACTGTAATCCAAAGGAGGATTTAGAATAAATTTTACAAGAAGTCTACTTACTTTTACTTGCTTCTGCCCTTTCCACCATAAAATCCCACCTCAGTTTGCATATCTGTATAGAACCTAAAAGGACTCCTTGCAAGAAGTCTGAGTTATACGTATGCCCTTTCTGTTCGATTTTTGAAAAGTCTTGCCTCCAGTGATCTATGCATATAAGGCGATTCCAGGATGTCATGTCTCCAAAGAGGTCATATTTCATCATAGTATATGAATCAAGTGAAGCCTTTTATAGCACACTGTGTTAGTAAATTGTCAAACTAGAAATTTTAGCTCTGGGCTTGTCTCCATGTTGCGTTAGACCGCACTAGAGGGATGTAAACTCCAGTGCACTACCTGACCTGCATGGACCCTGCTGGTGCACACTAAAAGTTCCCCTAGTGAACATTAATGTAGTCCTGTGTACTACATTAATGCACATTAGGGAACTTTTAGTGTGCACCAGCAGTGTCCACACAGGCCAGTTAGTGTGCAACATGCCAGTTGTAGAATTTATACCCCTCTTGTGCAGACTAGCACACTGTGTAAACAAGCCCTCTTAATCAGTAGAAGAATATAAGGAACTTGTATTAAGTTGCTTGAAAATCCATCATTTTAAGCACAGTGAACTGCATTTTTTATTTGCAGAACCTAATTGTATTTTATGTGAAAAAGTAAACAGGTAGTGGGAGCTGAATTCTACAAAACTGCATTATTTATTTCCCTATTGCTGTAGTAGTTACTTGTGGCTAAATAGCTATAGGCTGAACATTATTCATTCAGTACAAAAAAGCAATTAGCTAAGACACAGGAATGAACTGCTTAGCAAGGAGTAAAGCCCCCTTTGTAGGGGCAGGTTGTTGCAAATTGTGTTTTTATTTTCCTGTGTCCATTTGCTGGTTGGAATAAATCCCCCATATTCTAGGCTAACATATTAGGGACTCTGGAGAACAATCTACTTCATATAACAGAATGTTATTTCATAGCACAGTCTGTAGCAAAAACTGTAGGAGTTATATTGCATTCACAGACAGGTTGCCTAATTGTCATTTCTTTTCGTCTTCTATCCTCCAGGTGTTTGAGTTGGTTGTTAAGGCACAAAAATACTTGATAAATGCATATTTTAACTCTCTTTGGTAGCTCCTGTTACATATATTTTTGTTTGCTTTATTTTTGGTAAAGAGAAAAGTTTTAATTTTCACTGTAATGTGAATGAATAAAACCAAACATCCTTTCATCTTGTGCCTCACTAGAACAAACTCTTTAGATCCAAGCCGAAAAGAAAAGAAAAAGCTTTTAATCAAAGCAGCTTTTAATTAAAGAGTACACTAAAATGTTGATTGTTCTAATCAAAATTGAAGAAAAGGGAAAACAGCTACATATTTACTGACACTGGATGTTTACATGGCATCCATAGCTAGTGCTATGAGATGGAAAAACAAAAGCAAGAAAAATAAAGTTGAAATTTTATTGACAGAAAACAAATAGCCAGAAATCCCTGCATTCCTTCCCCTTAAAGAAAAGAATTAGACTCTTAGGGAACCTTCAACATTATCAGCAGTGTGACTGGCCATCGATAGGACAATAATAATTAGAACAATTAACATTAATCTCTCCCTTCCTCTCACCCTGGCAATTTAGTACCGAAGTGGACACAACACATTCCTACCAACTTGTGGATAAGTTTTACTTTGCAAAAATGTTATTTCATATATCTTCATTTACAAAACAAATATGTATAACTGAGAGGGGTCTGAGCTGCCAAGCATGGATATAAGCTTTCCCAAAGATTGGGGGTGTTTGGTTATGAGGTTCTGGTTGCATCTCTAATGCAATAACATGAACTTGAACCATGATCCACTGTTTATACATCTGTCTGCTTCACTGACATTGTTTTGTTACTGTAGAAAACTTCCAACTGCCTTATACAGGAATACCGGATGAAATCAGCTCTCCAAAGTACTGATCATCAACTGCAGAAATAATTAAGGTTGATTTCTAAAATCAATTTATACAGAGGAAAATTAAGGCAGCCCATATCTAAAACATTAACTTATTAATATTAGGATCTTCTGTTTAACCATTTCTTAGGGCTTGAATAGAGAAAAACTATTCTGCAAAAGCACTATGGAGAAAGGAAATGCATCGTGTATAGACATTAGGTTATGTATGTAAGGGTGAAGCTAGCTTCCAGATATGGACTAGACCTCACACTGTGCAGGTGCAGAGTGTGGCATGCATAAGCAAACTGTAAAAAGGGAGCAAACGTGATTCTGACTCTGCACTAGAAAGCTGCTGAATGGCTGCCAAGTCACTCCCTGCAGCAATTAAGGCCTAGGAGGGAAACACATAGCTAGGGGCAAGGACTGCATTTTTGTTGTGTGGACAGTGCCCAGCTCAAGGAGGCCCTGATCCAAGGAGCAACGCCACAATACAAATACTATTACTCCTCCTAATAATGATCAGTGCCTCATAATAAAGTTCACACTTAAACCACTCTCTCAGACACACCTACCCTATTCCTAATTTCATCCTTATTTTTGGATAAAAATAAGGGGGGTCCTGGGGGATTGAGACTTATTGCCTTTCAGTGTGGATGACTATGCATAGCCCTCGACCTTACTTGTGCGAGTTTCATTTGCACGGCACTCACACTGACACTCAATAACCTTGAACATCACACTGCACGGCACATAAAGGCTGCAGCATCAAGGCCTACAAAACATATTTTGACTTCTCCCTTTGTAACTGCACAAAAAAGCAAACCAATCTGCCTGAAAACGTACATGTGCCCCCACAGTCCCCCTGAGAAATTACTAAGGTTAACAGTCATGGGGGAGTAGCAGTGCAGAGAGCTTTAAAGGGAAGGAATCTGGCGGGGAGGGGCAGCTGTATTTCTTCCCCTTTCCCCCATAAGGGAAAAGGCTTTTATGTTACCATGAAGGCCAGGAAAGAGGACACACAAAGAGGATTAGTCTCTTCACTTCCCATAGCAATTAGACAGGCATGGATGTCAGCAGGATCATTAGGTGCAGGGGGTATGGTCAGTCATGAGGATGTGGGGGAAGGAGTGGGAGTGTCTCCCAGGGTTACGTTCCAGTTCTGTCCCTAATTCTGAATCCACAATATTCATGGAAAAAAACGACCTCCTTTTGCTGGCAATCCTCGTGTATCATAAGCCAACGCATCCATACACTCTTTTTATTAAAGGAGCTGTGATAAGAATAAGCACGCCATTGGGATTTCATTGAAGCCCTCCTTCTGAAAACTGGGTACACTGTTCATGCCCAAGCAGCTGTATTTTCTAGTGTTACTATTGCCGCTAAATTAGTTTTGTTTAAGAAGTGAATTGGGCGGAAACAACTTCTCTTTTCGCAATGATTCATCTATAAATGGTTATTCAGTCCCTTTGGAAGCACAAGTGTAAGCCACATGCATACACTGCTGCATTTAGTTGCGTAAGTAAGGGAGACAAAGTAGGGTGGATACATAATTTCTTGTTTTTGTGTCGGGGACTCTGTGTGTGTACAGATTTGCCAGAGCCAGGTGGGATACTCCCCTGCAGGAGCCAGAAATCATGGGTGGTGTAGCCGTTGCTAAACATTCTCAGTAGCCATTTCAAAGATATATAAGAAGCTTTCATTGCAGGACATACCCATAGTCACCATCTGAAGGCTCAAACAACTGGAGCTCAGTGAGAAGACTACAAAATAGGGAAAGTTGGAGAGAGCCAGGGTGAACTCAACAGCTAAACAATGCAGGGATAAGAGCTGTCCACTGCGAGATCTGTGTCTCAAGACTGTGGCAAACCCTTTGGATCCAGACAGTGTGCTCCCTAGCTCACTGTAAACAAGAGAAAGAGATTGGTAGTTATCACTGGTTGTGAGAGTTGAAGACTGTTGCTGCTGCTGAGCTGCAATAGTCACAACCATTTCAAATATTGCTTTCAGGTTGTTCGTGCTTATTAACTGTTACTTCTTGACAAATTGTGGGTCACACTTTCTCTCTCAGAACTGTAACTCTGTGTAATGTTAAATCTCTGTACGGAAAGGACTGAGCTGTGGCTTATGCTTCCGCATGGGAGCAGGCTGAAATGCCGGCAGGAGCACTGGAACTAGAGGTGCTGACATGCTTTGCATCATGTACAGCAGTGGTTCTCAAACTTTTGTACTGGTGACCCCCTTTCAAATAGCAAGCCTCTGAGTGCGACCCCCCTTATAAATGAAAAACACTTTTTTATATATTTAACACCATTATAAATGCTGGATGCAAAGCGGGTTTGGGGTGGAGGCTGACAGCTCACGACCCCCCATGTAATAACCTCACGACCCCCTGAGGGGTCCTGACCCCCAGTTTGAGAACCCCTGATGTACAGGGTTTAGAGGTTTGTTCAATGGTGTTCAGCACCCCCACTATAAAAACTGTTCCAACGCCAGTGAGTGCAGTAAAAGGGAAGTAATCACATATAATATCATAAGCTATAAGCCATATCCTGAACACACAGAGGTCAGATTTATTATTGATTTAGTGAGAGCAGCATCAGGTCCTATATTTTGTGGAACCTGTAGAAAATTAAAGATAGGTGCTGTGATTGATTTAGAATATTAGCTACAGGCTGGTGACATTAAAGGGGTGATACCGTTGAGTCGCCCTGGAATTCAGTAATAGCAGTCCTGGCATCAAGGGCTCTCTATTTAGATAACTAATGAGGCTCAGTAAGGCATGGCATCAAGCTGAGCTGGTATGCACCACTGCAGTTAACATGGCTTTGAGCCAAGAAGTTGTGCTCCTTGGATATTGTGAATGAAGACTGTGTGGTTAGAACGTGGTCACCTTTCAAGAAGGGTGTGCTGGGGTCTTATGGTGAACATCTCCTCTTCGATATCAGGAAAAGCAAGGTGACTATTGGGGTTTCCAAATCATCTATGTAGATATACTGGATGAAGGCTTTTGGGTAATCTGAAAGACTGTGTGAGTTTATTTAAGTTAATAGTTATTGTTCATTTAGAGCTGTGGCTCTCAACCTTTCCAGAGTACTATATCTCTTTCAAGAGTCTGATTTGTCTTGTGTACCCCCAAGTTTCACCTCACTTAAAAACTAACAAAATCAGACATAAAAATACAAGTGTCACAGCACACTATTACTGAAAAATTGCTCACTTTCTCATTTTTACCATATATTCATAAAATAAATCAATTGGAATATAAATATTGTACTTACATTTCAGTGTATAGTATACAGAGCAGTATAAACAAATCATTGTCTATGAAATTTTAGTTTGTACTGACTTTGCTAGTGCTTTTTATGTAGCCTGTTGTAAAACTAGGAAAATTTCTAGATGAATTGATGTACGGCCTGGAAGACCTCTGTGTACCCCCCAGGGGTACATGTACCCCTGGTTGAGAACCACTGATTTAAAGATCATTCAGTATTTATTTACACTGACTTCTTTATAAAAAGTGCTCTAAGTGTATACATGTATATATTCCATATATAAATCTTATTCCTCCCCTTTGTTACTTTGACAATAGTCATAAGTGTTAGTAAAAGTAATAAACCTGTCTTAATTTCCATAACCTTCTGATGTGTGCTTGATAATAACTGTATAAGGAATCAGTAACCGGGGAGGAGGATGAGCTTAACATTGTTCAACCTTCAATAACATGGAGGTCAGGGACTCATCACTTTTCCCTGAGTAACTCTATAAAGTAGGGGGTTGGTGGCAGCAAATCAATTGAAAATTATCTTCTAGATTAAAAAAAAAATACAAAAGAACCAAACCAAACCAAGCACTTCTTATGGATGATTTCTGTAAGGTAGAGCTTGCCAGGACAAGTGTTTTCATTCAGTTAGATATTCACCAGAACTAAGACCTATGAATATACTACTATCATCCAGAAAACACTTTAAGGTTCTTTTACAGACAGATATGATTTAAAAATGGTGTGCTGTGTTTACTCATCACTTAGGCACTTCTGTCTGTTTCCTCCTAATGAAGTGTCAGTGGAGGGAACAATGGTGAATATGGAAATTGCTGGATTCTTATTTGTAGGGATTTGCAAGTTACACTATCCTGCTGTGGCACCAGGTAGCATCTACTTTCTAAGCAGGCATCTGCCATGAGTTATTTCTTTACACTGGGTTTGATTTGATTGTTCTGTTCCCAATGCATTCTGCACATGCCAGTGATATCTTTTCTGTTCCTGTCCTCCATATATAACTTTCTGAAGAGTGCATTACAATGACGACAAATTAAACATGTTTATTTTCAAAACAAAACAGAGTATTAGTATCATACAGAACTGTCAAGACTCTCTACACCATGTGCATCTTTTTGTGGGAATGCTTATGTGGGAACAAGAGGGAGGGCTTCCTACATAAAGCCCAGTTACTTCCATTTCACCTTAAAAGAGCAACAGCAGTTAGCAGTTTTTCATTGTTCAGTTTGAGGGCATTTGTATTCGGTGCAATGAATTTGATAAGTCAATTTCTAACATTTGCTAGTGTTAAAGTAGCTTCTAATATTGTCTTTTATTGTGATCATTTATGAGAGCACATTTACCTCATGTATAGAATATAATTGCTTAGAAAAGGTTATACATATCAACAAGTCTAACAGGAAAAGGCAGGCTCTCAAATTGTTAACATCAATAAAAAATCTCCATAAAATAAAGATTCACTTTTTTTTTTATCTCCTGGCTTACACTTGTTATTTACTAAAATAGCTTTCATTGACAAATACAAGGGGGGAAATAGTAGCCTTCGAATTACCATGGCTGTATATTTTTACATTGGTGACCTTTTTTCTTTCTGTGGCAACACACACAGACACACAAGCCCCTTCTCTTGAAATTCTACAGCAATGCTGATTCTGAATGTAACAATTGTATTCCAACAAGTACTCTCTGTTTTACGACGGACACATTGGACTCTATGAAAAAGGATTTAATTGACTAATATAAAAGAATCTTCAAGTGGTTCAGCTGTTTCCATTCAAGTACCATAACTGCCAGTGTACATGGGGGTAACAGGATTTGAACTCATCTGCCTCACTAATATGAAAAGGTGACTTGTTCATGTTTTTTTCCACTGTAGCATGCAGGTGCTAAATTATCTTGAACAACCTTTATTTCATAAGTAGAGCCTCTTTAGCTAAAAAAGGGTAGAAAGGCAGAAAACTTCATGAAGTCCATTAAGGACATCACAGGTTTTATTTATCTGGGAATCACTGATACACTAGGGGAATCGGTAACATAAAAGCCCTAAGAAAGCCAGATAAGAGTCTATTTCCCCTCCCACCATTTCTCCTTCCATTAAGATTGCCCTATGTGATGTTTTTCTGTATCTACTCACCTCTCCCATCTCACATACACAGAGGCAACGCATCGTGGAACAGAAAAATAATTATTATCTATTACAAATGGTCAAAAAATGAAAAACTAATTTCATGAAAAAAATTGAAATTGTTTTAATTTGGAAGGATTTGAAGTGTTTCCGTTTTTTAAACATTTCAATACTTTTTGGGAAATGTTTATCAAAAATATCAAAATGGTTACTGAACATTTTTGTTTACTGGAAATTGTTTTCTGTAAATGCAAATTTTCTATAACTATTTTAATAATGTCCACAATAGTGTTTTTGATCAAATTTGCAAATTTTTTTCATTAAGTAAACATTTTTGACCACGTTGACAATATTTTGTGAAAACATATTTTGAAAAAGGACTATTTTTTGTTGAAAACACTTTTCCTTCCAAAATTTGTTACCAGCTCTAATCTCTATGCTGTTTCAGTTCAACCATAATCTGAATACTGTATTCAGTTTTTTGCATAAACTACCATAACAACATTGAAAACTTTGAGTGCATTCAAAGAAAAACAAAAAATGTTAGGAGGCTGAAGGAAACGTCAAAAAGCTACCTACATATAGAATGACTCAGAAATAAATCAACAGAGAGTCCCGTGGCACTTTAAGACTAACAGATGTTAGTCTTAAAGGTGCCACAGGACTCTCTGTTGCTTTTTACAGATCCAGACTAACACAGCTACCCCTCTGATTCAGAAATAAATGTTCATGTGTATGCATGTGAGCATATGTATATGTGAGGTGGAAGGGAATAAAAAGTAATTTCAGTGACCTGGTATTACTTTGCTCGTTGGCCCATGCAACTACCACATGTAATCTAGAATGCCCTGCATGTGCATGTGCACATACGTGCAAGTGCATGTAGGAGACAGAGAAGGACAAGGGTTGTAAACAATATGCAACTTACCCGCACAAGAGAATGATCCTCCTCTGACTTACATCAGTATAAATCATGACTAGCTTCAATAAAGTCAGTGGAGTTTCAGTGGTATAAAACTGATTTCAGCAAGAGGCCGCTCAGGCCTCCAACCTTAAATTCACCAGTAAACACCAGTGAATGCCTGCATAGTCATAGCTAGCATGCATTCTTAAGTGTTTTTTGTCAATCCCAGGTCTGTTGACACACCTCCCCGTGAAAGCTATACCTACTGGGAGGAGCAGACTTGGAACAATATCTCCACTGAGAAGAACATCATAGCAGCAAACACAACCTACTCAATATTATTTTCTGACAGATGTAGGACCCATGTTGCTAGGAGAATAAAAATTCCATTCCTTACCCATGGCACAAGGCAATCACTCTACCATGCATTGGTACAGAAAAATATCCAGAAACACATTGCCACCAAAATGTCTAAATCCTTATGCTCAAATTTGAACACTCAACATAGAAAAAATAAATAGGGCACATTATTATATTACATTAGTACATCTAACAGGGATCTGCAGCACTATTTACAAGGGGTCCTTCACATTTCTGCATAAATGCAAGTCGGAGGATTTATACTTGGGAGAACTGTCACTTTGAATTCCTGGATTTTTGTGCAATTAAAATCTCAACCAGTGAATTACACAGTAAAATAGCTACCGGGGTACTGTTTCATGTAACACAACAGAATAAAAGTGATTCATGCTTAAATGTGCAGATTTAATATAAAATTAGGCAGAAGGGCTCCTTCTTGTTTTTAAACTATACTCCATCACATTCAAGCTTACGCCAAAGATATACCACCCAAAATGGTTCAGATCAAAGCACGACCGGTATTAAGGTATACAAACGAACCAGCAAACTCTCCTTTCAAATAGCAAATTTATCTAGAACAGTCATTGTAAAGAAATTATCAGATTGTGAAAATTATCCCTTTTTCTATTAACAGAAAAGCCCCTCCCCCCAGTTTCTTGGGTAGTATGCAATTTTAAGTGAATTTATAAAGATATGGTAGTATTTAATCCCACACAGTCTGAAAGTAACCATTAAGATAAAGGAACGATTCCGGATGGGGTGGGATATGGTAGTGTTATGCCACAATCAGAGATCATTTTAAAAAAAAGCCAAGTATGTAGTTTCCATACTAAAGAAACATAGAAAGGACATTTTTGTAGGATATAAAACATTCTAAATCTTTTACCTCCATTAATTTTTCTAACAAGTCACCAAAGTGCATTTAAAAGTAGACATTTATAACTGCTGCAAATGATATAATGTTTCATGTCATCAGTGGATTTAGAGCACTTCTAAAGAAATAGTTATTTTTTAGTTTGAAAGTAAAAATAAAAATAAATCCATCCCCACTAAAAACAAGAATGAAACACATACTGCTCCCACCTTCCAAGAGACCTCACAATCAACCTACCTCCCCAGCTTGCAGGATTTCTTTTCTTTTGTTACTCTCTCTGACTCTTAGATGGCATATTTCACAAACCTATAAATACATGCAATCCAGTTGCAATCCAGTCTTCTTAAAGAGGACCACAAACTGAAACACACATTGCCAGCTATTTCCCTGAGGTGAGCTGCAGGCCCCTTAGGCTATTCATAGGCTGATTGTCTGGTCCCTTATATAACACACACAAGCAACGTACACTGCAGAAGGCTTGTCTGTCTCTGCAAGAGAGTGTCTTTGACTTTGAAGTCAACAGAATTCATTTACATTTGCATTGGTGTAACAGCAGAATCCGACTCTCTTTTTGTGCTATCCCTACCAAGTTTGTGCTATCCCTACCAAGTTGTGCTATCCCTACCAAGAGCTATTTGACATTTGTATACTGATCAACTGTCCTGGCCCACATGGTACCTATAATTTGCTGAGATACCCCTTCTGTTATACACCCAATATACTGCACAAACACAGCAAGTGCAAGTACAGTAGATATAGCTTCTAAAAATACATTAATAAAAGGGCTAAACACAAAAAAGCCCCTCTCTGCCAGTTGCCGGAAGAGATGACCCCCGTAGAACAAAAACTGCTATACTGTAGCATATCTGACTTACATCTGCCTGCACCCACGAACTGACAGCAACAACATTTCACATGGGTGGAAAAATCTGTCTTTCCCAGAGAAGATGTGTGTGACATTAGTATATTTCATTTTGTTTTCACATAGAGACCTTGTTACACATAGATCAAGTTACCAAGCACTCCCCCCTTTACTAGTTAGAGCAGTGGTTCTTAACCTTTACTGCAGCCTGCACCCCCCTTTGGTTCTCAAAATATGTTCTCACACCCTTTATCAAAAATCAAAATATGTTCTCGCACCCTTTATCAAAAATCAAAATATGTTCTTGCACCCCTTATCAAAAATCATTGAAGTAGGTCAGTTCTTTAAACCTAGATATATTTTTTGTTTGTATATTACAGTAATCGTTAAAAAATGTATAATATTAATAAACATGTTTGATTAAACAAGGTAGTTGTACTTATGTGCCTGTGCTTAATTTGTGTATTCTAAAAAAATCTGGCATGTCTCTCACCCCCAGAAAGTGCATCTCGCACCCCCAAGGGGTGCATGCACCCCAGGTTAAGAACCACTGAGTTGGAGTAATCTAGGAACATTTAGGAGAACAATATAGGATCAGCATGGGCAGAGGATATAAACAGCTGCTTTCTGCTAATGTTACCCTTAGTCTCTGTGACAACAACCTTTTGGCAATAGCTTTTGTCTCTATGATGTATACAATTTGTCAGTGTTAGAATTACTTTATTTCTTAATAGTACAATACATGATAATGAAATAAATATATAGATGCAATCGCTGTAAAAAGAATATCAACAGGGAGGCATATGGCCTCAAAGAGTAAACCTTCTTTTTAGAGGGTGCACAGGATTTTCAGCTTTGCAATTACTGAAATGAAATGGCAATCTGAAGGAGGACTAGTGTTGCTATAATAAGAGAGTTCCTTGATACATGCTGTGCATTCTGAATTCCACTGGAACAATGTTCAAATGAAGCTGCTTCTCCAGGCTGTAAAAACTGTACATGAGGAATAAAACATACAGAGAATTCTTCGTCTTTTTCAGGAAATCAGGTTTATCATTCAGTCTAGCAAACACAGAGCTTTCCTGTGAAATGGCAAAAGCTCTACCTATTTACTTTGGTATGTTTCCTTTTGCTGACAATTTCCTCTCAGCAAACTTACATTTCAGAGTCATATAGTCATTTGGCTTCCTAAATATCTCATTTGTATAAATTGTATGTCTGTTAATTAAATAACAATAACGTACATAAAAAAGTGCACTAATGGCAGTGAGGTTCAGTGGAGTTACTCTGCCCTTGGGAAAGCAGGAAGCTGTTCAAGGCTGAAACCAGCATTACACATGTGTTTCTAAAGAGGTCATTACCCCATTTAGAATAAAGTTTGGTCTTGACACTCACAGCACCCAAGAAGCTTACAGAGCCTTTTTCCAAGGCAAAAAATGCAGAGGTAAACTTAGGCTAAACCTGGACTGTGGTCATAAACACATGATATTGATTTCATTCCAAGATTAGGCAGAAGGAAGAGTTGATAGTGAGGAAAAAAACGGTTACCTACCTTCTCGTAACTGTTGTTCTTCGAGATGTGTTGTTCACGTCCATTCCACATTAGGTGTACGCGCGCCACGTGCACTAGCGTCGGAAACTTTTTCCCTTAATGGCTCCCGGCGGGGGACCCCCGCTAAGTGGTGTCACTGCGCCGTGCATATATACCCCCACTGGCCCGACCCCCTCCAGATCCTTCTTGCTGGCGACTGGGGTAGGGGGGCGGGTGGTGGAATGGACGTGAACAACACATCTCGAAGAACAACAGTTACGAGAAGGTAGGTAACTGTTTTTTCTTCTTCGAGTGCTTGTTCGCGTCCATTCCACATTAGGTGAATTACAAGCTTACCTTTGGAGGAGTCACGGAACAATTGCCCTGCCAACTGCTGTGTCCTCTCGGGCCTGCTGGTTGACTGCGTAGTGGGTCGTGATTGTATGCACCGATGACCTGCAGATCTCCTGGATCGGGACTTGTGCCAGGAAAGCCGCGGAAGCTGCTTGCGCCCTGGTCGAGTGGGCCGTGACCGCCGGGGCCGGAACACCTGCGAGGTCATAACACGTCCGAATGCAGTCTGTAATCCATGACGAGATTCGCTGCGCCGACACCAGGAGGCCTTTCATCCTCTCAGCTACGGCCACGAACAGCTGTGTGGATTTACGAAAGGGCTTGGTGCGCTCCAAGTAGAACGCCAACACCCGGCGGACATTCAGGGTGTGCAGGCTGCGGTAACTCAGGTCCGCATGCGGTTTGGGAAAAAACACCGGCAGACAAATGTCCTGGCCCAGATGGAATTGGGAGACCACCTTTGGGAGGAATTTGGGGTGCGGGCAGAGCTGCACCTTGTCTTTATGAAACACTGTATACGGTGGCTCCACGGTGAGTGCCCTCAGCTCGGATACCCTTCTGGCCGAGGTGATGGCCACTGGGAATGTCACCTTCCAGGAAAGGTGGAGGAGGGAGCAGGTAGCGAGGGGTTTGAACGGGGGCCCCATGAGCTTAGAGAGGACTAAGTTGAGATTCCATGGAGGGACTGGGGGGCGTGAGTAAGGGAACACCCTCTCCAGTCCTTTAAGAAACCGCCCCACCATTGGGTGGGAGAACACCGAGCCCCCTGAAAACCCCGGATGGAAGGCTGAGATGACCGCCAGGTGCACTCTGAGCGAGGACAGTACCAGTCCTTACTGCTTGAGGTGTAGTAGGTACTCTAAAATGGCCGGCACCGGGGCCTGGCGCAGCTGCACCTGTTGGGGCCCACACCAGCACGAGAACCTCTTCCACTTGGCCAAGTAAGTCGCTCTGGTAGAGGGCTTCCTACTACCAAGTAGAACTTGCTGCACAGGAAGGGAGCACTGGCTCTCCAAAGCGTTTAGCCACAGAGCTTCCATGCCGTCAGATGCAGCGCTTGCAGGTCGGGGTGGAGAAGCCGCCCTCCGTCCTGCATGATGAGGTCCCGGTGCAGGGGCAGGGTTACCGGGGCTTATACCGACAGCTCCAGGAGCGTAGTGAACCAGTGCTGGCGGGGCCAGGCTGGGGCAGTGAGGATGACCACCGCCCTGTCCCTGCGCACCTTCAGCAGGACCTTGTGTACCAGAGGGAGCGGGGGAAAGGCGTATTTCAAGTCCCCTCCCCACTGGATCGTGAACGCGTCGGCTACTGAGCCCGGGCTGCGACTCTGGAATGAGCAGAACTGTGGGCACTGGGCATTGCCCCTGGTGGCGAACAGGTCTACCCGGGGAAACCCCCACTTGAGGAAGAGCGAAAACACGATGTCCGCTCTGAGCGTCCACTCGTGCATGTGGTACGACCTGCTGAGGTAGTTTGCCAGTTCGTTCCGCACCCCTGGGAGTTACGACGCCTCGAGGTGAATGGCGTGGGCTATGCAAAAGTCCCAGAGGAGGAGAGTCTCGTGGCAGAGCAGCGAGGAACAGGCTCTGCCCTGCTTGTTTATATAAAACATGGCAGTAGTGTTGTCTGTCAGAACTGTCACGCTGTGGCCACTCAGAGTGGCGTGGAAGGTCTGGCAGGCTAAACGAACCGCCCTGAGCTCCTTCACGTTGATATGGAGCGACCGCTCTGTTCCCGACCAGAAGCCCTGAGTCCTGAGGTCCCCCACATGAGCACCCCATCCGAGGTCTGATGCGCCCATCACAAGCGTCAGGTCCGGCTGTTGCGCAGCAAAGGGGATGCCTTCGCAAACCACGGACTGGGACTGACACCACAGCAAGGAGTCCAGCACATCCCTCGGGGCTGTCACTACCAAGTCCAGGGGGTCTCTGCCTGGGCGGTATACACGGGCGAGCCAAGCCTGCAGAGCCCTAAGTCTCAGTCTGGCATGCTTGACCACATGCGTGCATGCTGCCATGTGGCCCAGCAGCCGCAGGTAGCATCTGGCCATTGTAGTGGGAAACTGGCACAGGGAGTTCACTGCTTGCTGGATGGCCTGGAATTGGGATTCTGGGAGGCTCGCCCTTGCCCGCACCGCGTCTAGGACCGCCCCTATGAATTCCACTCTCTGCGTTGGAATCAGAGAGGACCTGGGGACGTTGACCTTCAAACGGGAGGTCCTGAAGCGAATTCTGGACCACAGGCGGCAGACCTGACTCCTGAAGCCACACCGAGCACCGCATGACCACGCCAGACGCGATTGTCCTGGCCGCCGCGTCTGCTGAATCCAAGGACACCTGGAGAGAGGTCTTCGCTACGGCCTTGCCCTCGTCCACCAGGGCCGTGAACTCCTGTTGGGAACCCTGCGGGAGGCTGTACTTAAACTTCCCCACTGCCGCCCAGGAGATGAAATTATGCCTGTTGAGGATGGCCTGTTGGTTAGCAATCCTCAACTGGAGGCCCCCTGACAAATACACCTTCCTGCCAAACAGGTCCAGGCATTTCGCTTCCTTGGCCTTAGGGGCCGGGGCCTGCTGCCCATGGCGCTCTCTCTCGTTTACTGCCGAGACTACCAGGGAACATGGGTTTGGGTGGCAGAACAAGAACTCATATCCCTTTGACGGGGCGAAGTACTTGCACTCCACACCTTTGGCTGTTGGTGCGCTGGAGGCCAGGGTCTGCCATATAGTCTTATAGTTCGACTGAATGGTCTTAATGAGCGGGAGCGCTATTCTGGATGGACCTTCTGGGCTTAGAATGTCCACCATGGGGTCCTCTTGCTCAACCATCTCCTCAGCCTGTAACTCCAAGTTATGGACAACCTTACGCAGCAGCTCTTGGTGGGCCCTGTGGTCTATTGGCGGAGGCCCTGATACCGCTGTGCCCACCACCACTTCATCCGGGGATGACGAGGAGGTCAGAAGCTGCTCAGCTTCTTCCTGCTTGTCTTCCTGGGGACGGGCTTCCGGCTCGGGCCGGGGCAGATGACCTTGGGGCGGCACCATACTCGGTGCCAGTCATTCCGGTCTCTTGCCCAATGAAGATGCAGGTGGTCTGGACACCGTAGCTTCCCGCACGGGAGAGCGTCGGTGCGGGGACGGGACCGCTGCACTGAGTAGCTGGCCCTTGAGGGAGCCCCTTGCCATTGGTGGTAGGCCCAAGGGGTCCAGAAGTGCCAGTGTCCTGGCAGCCCCCACTGGGGGTGCCAACCAGCCTGGGGTTCCCTACTGTCCGGTGCGGGTAACTGTATCGGCTTGAGTCGGCACCGGACTCCGGCGATGCCGAACGCGAAGGCCATGGCGGTGCTGCCGATCTGTGCCGGTGGGAGTGCCTTCTGGCTGATCGGGAGTGGGACCGGTACCGATGCTCCCAGGACCTGGACCAGGACAGGGATCGGTGCTACCGAGACCGGGACCGGTGTCCTCGGGGAGCCTCCGGCAACAGCCAGCCCGTCTTCTCCTGGTGCCGGCCTCTGGGGGGCGCCGGAGAGCGGCGTGCCCCTTCCATGAATGCCGCGTGTTGACTCACCTCCGGTACCGAGACTTCCCTGTGAGTCAGCGGTAAATGGGAGCCCACGGACTCGGAGCTCGACCGGGACCAACACTGGGAGCGATGCCAGGACGATGTCCTTGAACAGTGCACCATTGCCAGCTTTCCCCTCTACGGCACCCTGGGCACAGGTGCCGGAGGCTTCTCCCTGGTTGGGAGGGGGCTCGCCGCCGATAACCCGATGAGGTCCTTCGTCGCCTCAAAGGTGTCAGGCGTGGAGGGCTGATCTACTATGCCCTTGAGCCCGTCGTCCGCACTGAGTTCACATAGAGCTGGACTCAGTGGGACTTGTTGCGCCAGTAGAGGCGCCGGTACAGCGTCCATCACACTCTTCCCGGTGCTCGGGGCCTTGGATGGCGCCGGTCTCCTTTGCGGGGAACGTCCGCGCCCTTCCTTCGGCTGCGCCTTGGACCGCACCAGGGAGGATGAGCGGTGCCGGGGCCTACTTTGGCGCTCCGGGGC
Source organism: Platysternon megacephalum (assembly GCA_003942145.1). Taxonomy (NCBI): domain Eukaryota; kingdom Metazoa; phylum Chordata; order Testudines; family Platysternidae; genus Platysternon; species Platysternon megacephalum. The sequence continues at coordinate 5,812,460 of QXTE01000001.1, forward strand.
CACCAGCTTGTGGTGCTTGGCTGGCACCAGGTCTCTTGATGACTCCGGGGCACTCCGCACCGAGGAAGCTGGAGCCAACATTGGGTGCTCCGGGCCCAGTGGCTGCAGCGCGGCCTCCATCAACAACTGTTTCAGACAAAAGTCTCTCTCTTTCTTTGTTCTTGGCTTGAACGCCTTGCAAATCTTACACCGCTCCATTTGGTGTGCTTCCCCCAGGCAACGTAGACAGGAGTCGTGGGGGTCACTAACTGGCATAGGCTTGCGGCACGTGGCACAAGCTTTAAACCCGTGGGCCTGCAGCATGCCCCACACCCTGGGGCAGGTGCTGGGAGCCTCCAAGCACCTAATCTACTAAGTGTCCACAACAAGGGAATGCTAACGAACTGATAACAGCTATGTAACTCTAAGGCTAAGGGATTGCTTCTCCTACGAGAGCAAGAGACTGTTCCAACGCCCCCACGGACTATAAGAAGGAACTGGACGGGGTCGGGCCTGTGGGGGTATATATGCACGGCGCAGTGGCGCCACTCAGGGGGGACCCCCCGCCGGGAGCCACTAATGGAAAAAGTTTCCGATGCTCGTGCACGCGGCGCGCGTACACCTAATGTGGAATGGACGTGAACAAGCACTCGAAGAAAAATCCTTATTCAGATATAAATATCTACAGCAGTTGCAAGAGAGATACAGAAAATTACTGGCAATGTAAGTTTACTGTATTAAAATGTCCTGTTCTATGTAATTTGCTACAGTGTTCAAGTCTTTCTTTACATGGTTTCTCTTTTCCACAATGATTAATATTGTGTCTGGAACACAAAATATTTATGGGTAAAAAATGGGTATTTAACTGTTTTCAGTCAATTCCACAGCAGAAACTCATGTCATGAGAGTTTTTTTAAAAGGTGTATCAGTATGACAAAAATAAAAATGTAATTATAGTTACAAAGTATACAATATTGTGAACTTCCGCTTGGCATTCACATTAGCTTGATATTGCATTTGTGATTTTCTCTTTAAGCACTAACTGCATCACATACAAAGAATCTAGACAACCACACACACACAAACTACAGTAAAAAGTACATTGTTAAGGTAGCAAAGTCAAGAACTCCAAAATTAGGAAATGCCAGAATGAAGGTTTCCTGTGCAACCTTAATTATGCTCCCTTGTATATATACATTACGATAGTGTTTAATTATATAAATGCATGCTATTTTTCCCCACAGGACCCCCGCCGCTTTCAGTGCAGACGGGGCAGTGCTCACTTAATGAGCACCTATTCATTATTTTCTTTTCGTTCAATGTGTTGCTCCACGGCAACATTATTTGCTGTGCATTATTCAAACCCTATTTTAAAGACAGAACTTTTAATTTACTTATGGATGTTTGGTATGGTGGCTATCATTACAATATCTGACTGCTTCACAAACAATGAATGTATTTTCACAACACCCCTGTGAGATGAGTAGATATTTTTATTCCTATTTTACAGATGGGGAACTGAGGCACAGATAGATTAAGGACAAAAGTATAGCTGGGCTGGACCTGGAATTTCCATCCCATGGGAAATATGCAATTTCAAAATTTCTGTTGTTCCGATTCCAGAGCCTGGAAGCCCAATCTCCCCAGAAGCTTCTCCAGCAGACTGCCAAGGAACCATGGAGGCAGGTGAACTGGCAGGGAATCAAGTTTCAGAAACCTCCCTGGTTTCTGTCAAAATTTAGCCAAAAGTCAACATGTTCCCAGAGAATCTCTCTGTTTTGACAAATCAGCATTTCCTGATGGGAAAATGTTCTGTCTGGAAAGTTCTGGCCAGCTTTAGTCAAAAGTTTCCACTAATTGGGGTGCCCTGAGACACATGGGACCTGATTTTTCAAAGTACTTAGCGTTATAATACCACTTCATATGTTCAAAGCACAGCTCCCATTGACTTCAGTTGCAGCAGTGAGTGCTCAGCACTTCTGCAAATCAGACTTTCAGTCTCAAGTCAGGCAACCAAAAAAAGAGGAATTAGTGTCCGTCTGTGAAAAGTCTGCTTTAACAGATTTGTGTAGCATCACATAGGAATTCTCTGCAGAGGCAGAGATAGAATGCAGTTCTTCAGGGCAGCACTGAACTGCTTTAACCATGAGACCATTCTTTCTCTTCCTGCAATCCCTGCCTCACTCACTACCAACCTTCCAATTTCTGCAACAAATGAAGCTGGGGTCCCACAGACCACAGCCTCGTTCACTGAACAACACTGATTTGCCTCCAGAGCATGTCCATCATGTGCACTGAATGAGGCCATGGTCTTGTGGAAAAAAATAGTACATGATCATGTAATTAAGCACTACATCACATAATGTACACACACAAGGTGGCTGAATTAGGTAGAGTTCCACAGGCAACCTTAATTTTGGCATTTCCTAAGTTTGAGTGCTTGACTTTGCAATCTAAATAACATTCTTTTAACACCTTGTTTGGGGTATAATTTCCTAGGTTTTAAAAACACAAACTGAAAATACAGAAATTGCATCATATAGTATATGGACATCAGTAGCTTCTGCTGCACAGACCTGTGCCACTTAAGCTAACAGAGTAACCGATAGCAGTAGCAGGCTGTCATCCTTTATGTGGATCAGCACTAGAGGGGGATGAGACTTGCACTTTGCCAGTGGGTTTCGCAGACATTTGCCGACAGCAGAGGAATGGTGAGACTCAGGCATCTTGGGTTCCATTCCAGATTCTGGTGGGGTATGTGCTCTAGTGGGCACAGATTCTTCTACCCATTCCCCTCAAGATTGGTCCCTTCTATTCTGTCCCCTCCAACCAGTTCCTGTCCGAGTCCTGTTTCTTCCCCACTCCTGGCTCCTCACCCAGTGCCATTCTCCTAACTTAACTAGTCCTAGTCTCCACTGGTGAGGTTTGTCATCCCAGCCCCAGTCGCCCTGCTGAGCAAGTCCTATTCTCACCCATCTGAACTCCCGGTTCTGGTTCCAATCTCCCTCACTTCCAGTTTTCTTGCCCAGCCATTCTCAGTTCCCATCCCACTTCCCAGCTCCTCATCTGGTCTGTCGCTCTCCCACCTGCCTCCAATGCCTGTCCCCATGGATCTCATCCCCACTAACTTCCACTCCAGTATCCATCCCTGGGCTCCTCATCCAACCTGTGTACTTTCCCCAAACTCCTTCTCCTAGTCTCCTCGCCCATCCAGGCTCAGTTCCAACCATTCTCAATGACAAGTCCCAGTTTCCCTCCCCCATGCCAGACTCTAAGTCCCAGGATCTCCAGACCCACCCTCAAGTCCAGTTCCTGTCCCCTCTGCATTTGAGTCAGGCAGCAGCTTCCTCCTCCACACTGCCTGGGTTCAGCAGGGACATCAGTGAAAATACAGGCAAGAGAGTCTCACTGCTCTCAGTTCTGGTGCATGGTCCCAGCCTGGCCAGCAGCAGCCCTGGCTGGAGCATATCCAGCCTGCATGGATTCAGGGAAATTAGTTAAAAAGCTCTAGCAAGTCTCTATTGAGCATGTGCAAACTGAAATTTTTCAAAGTGAATACCTTGGCCAAATTTTCATGGATTGCCACAGGGATGGCAAAAGGCACAACCCTATCACATCCCTACCTCATTCCTTCAAAATTTCAAGCATCTGCTTCAAAGCATGGAGGCACTAGAGTTTCTCAAACAAAAATAAAAGGTTGCCAGAATTTTTTAAACATGAACACCACAACATATTTTCCCCTAGTCTCACTCTCAGAAATGTCTGAACTGTTTTGGCTAAAATTCTCCCTCAAAATTCATCTTGAGGTAGACTCCCAGCATGGAAAATTTCAGCCTGAATGGTTCAAGTTTGGCAAAGTTATCAGCAACGGAAAACAGGATCTTTTAACATGAAGTGTCGGGCAACCTTAATGACAGGTGACACTACCAGTCCCATCTAATATACAGTATTCAATGTACAGAACCGATAACATTTTATTATATGACTAGTATATTACATATTAAACACTTATAGTAATTGTAAAATCCACAGAAAGTAATCACAGGATGGGCTAGTTTGCTCTGAGATAATGAAAAAATCCTTTACTAAATTTCAAGAAGAAAATTCTTTAGTAAACTTGCTAAAAGTCAAATTTAAAATAAACAGAATTTTAAGCAGCTGCAGCTACAGCTATGGGGGAAAAAAGATCACAGCTGTGATTAATAACTTCAAAACATATAGCAGTTTGGCGTTAGTTTAAGCTGATGTTCAAAATACATTGATGAGGGTTTTCAACATTTGGATATGCAAAGCTTTGCACATGCTGTTATCACAGTGACATATACAAGTCAGATGTGTACACACAACTGATCAGTTATGCATCATCCTGGCCATGTGCATGCACATCATCTTATGAGCTTATTTTTGCTCCTAAAAATTTTGAACATCAGGTCCCCGGTGTGTTTTTGTTATACAAGCATACACAAGGCATATACTTACAAATCAAAGACTAAGTAATGGAATCCTTCTTCTGATATGCTGTCGTGAAGCCGCACTATTAGAAGAAGAAAAAAGAGAAACAGATTTATCTCTCATGACTCTGTTTTTTCACTCTACCCCAGGTTTTTTGGTTGGTTGGTGTTGTGTTGTTCTTCCACCCTCTCTCCCCAACCCTTTCTCAAGTTGTTCTTTTTTGCTTAGGGCTTTTCTTCTTTATGAGATAAAAAACAAAACTGTCCCTATGATTCACTCTGTACTTATTTCTAGGGGTGCTGTGTTATGCCAGAGAAGCACTCTGTGATCACTTCCTATCCTCCCGCCCCACAACACACATACAGCAGCAGGCCTGAGCAGCACTTTGCCTCTGTCCTTAGTGTGTGATAGAATTTCTGCAAACACCATCTGAAAATATATTACATTAATATTAATGTCAACCAACTAATTCCTTTCCCTTGACTAAGACTCTCTGACAGTCTTTGAAATAAGAGTGTACAAAGGTTCCCAACTGCTGAACTTCAACTGTGTTAGATAAACAGTATTAGTAATAAAGATTATTTTCTCAAAACCATTAACCAGGAATGCAATATAAAAATAGTTAAGTGTCAACTAATGCTAGATTTCAGCAGAACAAACTACTCTAAGCATTGTTTTAACAACTAAAATGTTCAATAAGAAGACACAAATATATGCCAGGGGATTATAACCAGCAGAGAAACAAGAAAGCATTATCTCTTGCAGGCTTCATTGTGAATAAATCAAAAGCATTTGACTATATAAAAGAGAGATGAATAAAATAAAAAAAACAAACCCAAACCCACACACTTCAGTTAATATTACGAGACACTGGCTTTATGTAAGTAGAAAGTAGCCAATGTTAAAAACAAAATTGTTGCTTATGCAGATAATTTATTGTGTTGTTTTTGTCAGTTTCTCAAAGTCTAGCTAAATTAACTCCAGCAGTTTCAGTCCAACCCGCATTTAAAATATCCAAACAAATGATCTGATTTAAGAAATAAGTAATTGCACTCTAACACACACTGAGTCAAGTCCTACCAAATAGAAATACAACACATTTTCCTTTCCAAATCCACTCTTTTGTTCAGTATGCGTGTTTTTGCTCTTGAGGTACTAATGAAGCAGTCTTCTGAATGAAAAGGGTATGGGTTGATGTGAACTCATTTTCTCTCTGCCTTTCTAAACAGAAAAGTGAAGAGACTACAGAGATCACCACCACTACTGAAGACTCTGCAAAATTGGTGGGTACATCTCACTGCAATAAAAGACCTGTGGCATGGCCACAGCTGGCCCAGGTTAGCTGACTTCGGCTCATGGGGCTTGGGCTGAGAGGCTATAAAATTGCAGTGTAAACCTTTGAACTTGGGATGAAGCCCAGGCTTTGAGACCCCGCAAGGGGGTTGGGTTTCAGCTGACCTGGGCTCAAAGACTCAGTGCCACGTTTTTTTTTATTGCAGTGCAGACATAGCGTGTGATACATACAGCAGCTTTTCACAGGCTGAGCACTGGCACCCAAAAAACACTGAACCTGAAGTGTCCCAAATGATATTTGCAATATAGAGTAGCGCAGTTGATCTTCAGAACTCATTGACACCAGATATGATTCAGAACAAGAGCTTTGTTGGATTCAAAAAAGGATTAGCTCTCTCTATGGATACCAGAACACCCAAAAGTGTTACTGGTAAAGATTAACAAACAAACAAAATAAAATTTTGGAAGGTACAGATGCTTCAGAGTATAAGCCAAATTCTAACTAATGAGGTTTATGAATAATTTTTCACTTTGTGGATGTCATTCCACAATTATCTAGTGCAAGATTTCTTGAACCTTCCCCTGAAGCAGCTGGTATGAGCCATTATCAGATACAGGATACTGGACTAGATGGACCATTGATCTGATCCAGTATGGTAATTCCTATTTTCTTATATTCCCAGAGCTGTATGAACTTTTCACAATGCAACCTAAATAATATGAAAAACTGCTAATATTAGATACAAAATTACATTAGTAGACTTTTGGGACTGCGAATATTTCTCTGAAACTCACAGCAAAATTAACAGGTTTCTGAGTTTCATAATTTTGCTATGATTTCATAATGAAACTTGTGAAATTGGTCTCTGTTTGGGGTTAAATGAACTGTTGTGGACTCTTGTGAAATCTTATAGAATATAGAGAGCTTAATGGAACTCACCATTACGTTAAGTTGGGTTCAAATGAATTATTTTTTTATAAAGTAGTGATTACAAGGTAGGTGAAAAATTATATTTGAAGAACTACCCTGCAAAAAGGCAGATATCCCCTTAAACTATAATTGTATGTGTGCATTCTCCTCCTGTAAGTCAACAGGAAACAAGAACAAACTTGTGACAACTAACCAGGTAGCTGTGGATATGCTGAAGTTCCTCAGAAATACATCATGGTTCAAAGCTAAGTTCACACGTCCTACAAAGACTCTTTAGCCATAATACACCTCTACACCGATATAACGCTGTCCTCGGGAGCCAAAAAATCTTACCACGTTATAGGTGAAACCGCGTTATATCGAACTTGCTTTGATCCGCCGGAGTGCGCAGCCCCCCCCCCCGAGCACTGCTTTACCGCGTTATATCTGAATTCGTGTTATATTGGGTCACGTTATATCGGGGTAGAGGTGTACTAAGACAAGCATACAAAAAAGAAAGATAAATGGTAGAATTATAACATGATCTGATTATAATGTTATCCCCCAATAATTATAGAGTATATAAGTATAATGTGCTCTCTCCGTTTTCATATAAATCAATATTACATTTTGCTGACAGGCTGTCCTTTAGTGTGTGGAGGGGGTTAGGGGATGAGGAAAGGTTGCTACCGTAAGAGGAAGGATTTTGGATATGGAGCATCCTTCAATATATATTCTATTTATCCTATTCTGTCATGTTTTCTCTATTCTATTATTGTTTGTTTATTTTACTGCACCCAAAATTGTGCTAGGTGCTTCACAGCAGAGAAAAAGAGATGTGATCTGTGCCAGAAAAGTGTTTACATTCTAAGGATTCTGCAAACAACTATACAGATTAACAACTTTACACACACATGCAGAATCCCACTGAATTTACTGGAACCCTTCACACAAGTAAAGTTATTTATGTGCAAAAGTACTTGCAGGATTCTTAGCTGTGACTAGCAAGGGTGACGAGTAGGCAGTAGATGGGGTGCAAATGCATAAAGGTCACAGAAATGTCGTCATGCAGTTGCAGTGCAGCCTTATGCACATCTTTACTGTTCTAGTCTGTTATGATTGCAAAGTGATATTTTATAGGTTTTTTAAAAGAATTTTATGACTATGACTAGATAAATTTTCCTCCACAAATTTCTAATTAAACATAAATCATTTATATTTATGTGTAAATCAGAGTCATCCCAAACTCCAAGAATCTTTTACTTGCTTCATTTTCCTTGGAAGGATGTTTTACAAACTCGACTGTTCAAAGGGAACTTCAAGAGATGTGAAACCATGTGCAGAGACAGACAAAAAGGAGTGTTGCAACCTGTGTGTATGGGAACTGACATATTTCACCCAGCTCTGATAGTGAGAGCAGTAGAGCGATCACTGCTTGTCCATTTGCACAGGTTACTCCTCTGTCTGTTTCATTAAGTGTCAAACACCCACCTCAAAAGACAAACTAAAATCTCCAACAAGTTCAATGCACTTTTGAAGTCACATATAATCCTTTTTACAAACTAAAATAGTGAAGGCCTGTAGGCTTATGAAAAGTGTCATACCTTTTCAATATGAAATAATCCAATTGCATTACAGCATTCAGCATACTGGATCCTTTCATTCTAAACAGGTGACCTATTCACCCTTATAAAAAAGGCCACCACACCCCTCAAAACTGTTTGTTCTCATGGTTTTCCAAGTGGGGGCAGTAGTATGAAGATTAGATATGTTTTTTATCAGTGGAGAACCACAACAGGTTAGGACTCTTACCTGGAGTCCCACCTGCCCTGTTTTGCCTCACCACTGAAAGAAAACTCCCTTATTTCCCGCATGTACCCCTCATACTCTGCCTCCACCTGTTGGCTCCCCGTTAAATTGGGATACTATCAATCAGAGATGGGTTACCTAGGAATGTTCATCTGTTGGAGGTCAGGAGGGAGTTAGTACACAGACTGAGGGAACTAGCAAAATGGTTTAGAGGCACCTTGGAGTTCTGACTGGGTTTTGGTAGGGGGGAGGAAATAGAGAAGAAAACAAAAATAGAATGGATTGGGTCTCTTGTACAGGGGAGGGAGAAGCAGGGGAAAGGACTTAATTAGCACACAGGTAACTGGGAGCATACCTTTTGAGAAGCACCTAGAATGAAGGACAATGAGGGGCATTAAATCTGTAAAACGAGGAATATAATGTAGGACAATCTCCTGCCTCCCCTAAAAAAAAAAACCTGTATCCCTCCACTGGCTCCCAATATCCCCACAGACTTCTCAGTCTGTCTCTCTCATATTGTCTATTCCTCCTACCTGTTTTCTGCCTCAGACACGAGTGATGAAGGGCTACAAGTGAGTAGGCAAAGTACTGGCAGATCATGGACTTCAAATCTATTCCAGGGCTCCATAGGAGCAGTGGAGGAATGTAGCAGTAGAGGGAGCAGAAGGGAAGGAAGTGCACACCAACTATACCCACCAGAGTTCAGCCAGATTTACAGGCATCTACAAATCAGACAGCCAGGACAACCAGGAGGATTAGTTTCAGGAATGTCTGGGGAAATGGTGGGTCAGCAGGACAACCCTCCCATAAAATCACCTTGAGGAGTAAAATCTTGAAAAATGTGAGATGCTTGAGAGGGTTAGTTAGGACCAGAGGACAGTGGAGGGATGAGGAGCCTGGGAATGAGAGTATACTTCTAATTTCCTTCGTGCTATTCACTAATCCACAGTACTCTGTGGTGCATGTAAAATTTTATATTATTTTTCTGTTCAAGAACCCTTTCAACACCATTTATCTTCCTTCAAATTAATTCGAAGACAAACACATGGGGGACCACCAAATACTATTTTTCATTAATTTCTGCCAAAATACCTTAGAGAGGATTTCTACATGAATGAACTACTGTGACAGTGTGTACCCTTATGTTCACCCATTCTACAAGACTATGATAAATTTTGTACAAAGTATGCCTTGTGAGGTGGTATTTTAAAACTCATAATCTGCTGAACATTACTGTCCTAGTAAAATGAGTGGGGCAACATCATATGTAAAGTTTATCTAAACCAGTGTGTATTTGGACTGAAGTGTTTGGGAAACTCTATTTGAGATAACACGGCTTGTGCATATCATTTTCTATTGATGAAATTACAGACTTTATATGAGCTTGTGTTGTCCAGGAAGGTGCTGGGCAGTACAAGATGCACATTTCTGGGGGGAAATCTGGGACTGGGAATTTGCTGGTATCGCTCTGTAATGTAATTCAGGGTGGCTATACTCGAAGTATAGCTGGGAGTAACTTACATGCTGGAGGCTGTATGAGAGCAGGCCAGCGAAGCAGTGTAAAAGGCACCCCATGTTGGAGAATTGAGGGGACACAACTAACTGTTCAACATTCCACATCGTACCCTGGGTAATGTCACAGCTAGTCACGTGCAGAATCTTTTAAATTGTGTTAGCCATTTAAATCACATTGCAGAAGAACTGTGAAACAATTCTTAAGTGTTTTTAATTATTAATTATTATTATTACTTAAAATGATGTGACAATTTCCTAAGCTAATTTCACTACAATAAACTGTATTGGCATCAATGGTTCAATGAACAATGACAACATCGTTCATAGAACCAAATACAGACTCAGGCTACCCCAAAACCACTTTGTATTCAGAAACTAAGTTTATGAAGCAAGAATGAGGAGGAAGATTTTCAGATTTCCCCAGATGATAGCTTAATATATTAAATAATATTTCCATGTATATATGAAATTTTTAAATAGGGAAATCAAATAAACTTAACTTTTTCCTTAGTAACATTTTGCTTTAGAAAACATCTTGTATTTATACAATACTGAAGAGAAAAACAGTTCTTGGCTGACTCTCTGCCCAGAACTTTTGCTGAATCAGAAAAGCCAAGTCTGTAGGTCCAAATCAGAATGAATGGATAGTTTGGCTGGTTCTGCAAACTAAGTGTCTCCTGCTTCAGATGCATTGCTTGCCATGAACGGGGTATACACAGAAGATGTTCCAGTAACACACATCTATTCATTCATAGCCAATGCAGGAACAGAAGAACTAAAATATCAAAGTCAAGAAAATAACGTAAATTATAAAACATAATGGATATTAAAAATACTTAAACACCAACAGTACAGAAACAGGAGGAAACATAGTTTGGATATTAAAGACTGCTTATTTTGCATCTTCCAGCTCCTCACATTGGCTTGATTTTTTCAAAGTACCTTTATGGCCTATAGTTATTTCTGTTTGTTATTTACTGCGACCCAATATTCTGCCTCTTTAAGAGCCAGGGACCTGGGGCCAGCCATCCCTGTTTGTTTATCTGAAGCAACTGAGGAGGAGACAGGTGTTCCCTCTAAAGAACTGGGCTGTCAGTAAGAGAGGAGAAAGCAGGAGCAGTAGGAGGTTCCCTCGAAGAGATTTCCAGAGTCCCCTGGAAGGAGAGGCAGTGGGAATCTGCTGCAAAAAAGGGGCTTCCCAGGAGCACGCAAAAAAGAATTCCGCAGAGTGGGAAAAGGGGCAAAGAGTGTGCCAAGAGCGGCCGAAGTTATGGTTTCATATATTTAGTTAGGACATGGTATGACCACGGTTGAAGATCAAAGCAGAAAAGGAGACATTAGAGGGGAAAACGATCCTTTGTGTCTGATTTCTTATCTATTGGACAGTGTCAGATTTGGAGTCTTTATTTTTGGACCTCAAAGGCATATATTTTTCTTAATAAATTACCCCAAACAAATGTGTTACTGAAATGAGGAGTTTATTCTTTCAATGGACAATCACATCCTCCAAGAATCCAGAATTTGATAGGAACAATAAAGTCAGACAGTAGATTAGTTCACCTAAAAGTTCCCTTGTATAAAGAAAAATAATCACATCTAAAAAGTGGTGCCTAGATTTCTTTTTGTCATACTGTTAAACAAAATGATCACAGTATGTTGAACAGAGAACAATGATAAAGTGCATATCTGAAAGAATTGCTTTGAAAAAAAAATCCATTTATTTTAGTTTCTGATTATACCAAGAACAATGAAATAAATACTTTGATTTGCCTCAAAAATTGAGAGACTAAAAAGGTGTTTTGTGAGTCACATTCTTCTTGTATTTTAAATTGGTAGCTAATTATATCCTATATACCAGTCTCCTATATCCAAGCCAGACCTCTCTTCTGATAACTGCTAATCAAAATCCATTCTTGTTAGCCAAATATCACTAAGATTAGGAACTAGTACCCCACGGAAAAGAAATTTGAACTCTACCTTCGCATGAACGACTTTATTTTAAACCTAGTATGTGCTACAGTTAGTGTAACAGACTTCAGACATCCAGAACCAGTAGCGGCGCCAGCTTTGCCGGCGCCCTAGGCGGCGGCAGGTCCCGCCCCCGAAATCCCGCCCCCAACAGCGGCGGCGGAAGGCCCCGCCCCCAAATTTCTACGGGCGGCGGGGGCGCAGGCGCCCCCAAAATAGCAGCGCCCTAGGCGACCGCCTAGGTCGCCTAATGGGAGCGCCGGCCCTGTCCAGAACACTAAAATGCATGCACACTGTCACAGTTCAGGGCAATTGTGCCTGTATTCCCTATCAGTGGCCCAGCAAGAGCACCCACTACGTTCCTCAGCTGTTGCTTCTCTTGAGTGGAGACTCGTGTCCCTCTGGCTTCCGACTGGGGTGCTTCCGGGCTGCACAGTTCCCTGCCTTGCCTTCACTGTGTATTTCCCAGCACAGGCAGGTTTCTCAAGGATACATGCTTAGTTTCTCTTTAGAGATGGATATAACAGATGCATTTGCTACAGATATAAGTTACTGCATAGACTTCCTATGCAAGCCTACTTTATTCTTAAGGTACAAAGCATTACAGAGAAAAAACAGTAAAAATATTAAATATCCTACACAAGTATCCTACACACGTGTCCTACATAAGCTTACCAGAATAACACCAACCCTAACATGGTTTCTGGCAGGACAAGTCATTTCACCCTCCAACCTAGTGGAGTCTTTGTGATTTCCAGTTCATCACACCTTCAGCTCAGAACACGCACACTCAGAACATGTTTAGTTGACCCTTTTATACAGATATGGGGTCTTTGATCTGGAGTTTCCCGAAGCAGGTAATTAGTACACAATGGGTCTCTCCTCTCCAGCACTTATCTTCAAAAGGTTGGCTTTGGAGGGGAGAATTTGCATTCCCCTTACCCCAAGGTCAGACATATTGTTCCAAAAAGACCTTTGAAGGTCTTAATACCTTTCAAAGATTACATTAATCTTATCTTCCTGCTAAAGAAGTTCCATACACTCTCACAATAGTACATAAACATTTGCATTTCTAATTCAATGTACCCCAAAGGTATTAACCCTAATTCAATAAGACTGAACTTAATTCAATAAAGTTCATTCAGGATATTACAGGATATTGTCAGTCTGTCACACACATCACAGAGAGGAGCAGCACTTGTTAAGACTGAATGAAATATAAACCATGTGCCATAGACAATGAAAGTGTGTGAGCTAAACTGCAGAGGTCCCTCCTACTAAAGAAGATGCTCTAAAACTTCTCCAGTCACCCTGTTTATTAATACAGCATGGAAGGGAATTAATAGGAGTGCAATTACACTGCAATACTTCCAGCCTTATTTTACATATGGAGATGAAAAATAAGCAGGATCCATAGAGTTGCTTACCAGCCATCAGTGCAGATCAGTCAAATTAAAGCTCTAACTTGAATTAGTGTATTACTAGAAAGGCACACGCACATTCATCAGTAATGAATATGGAGCTGTAAAAGACTAAGAAGGCAAACAACGTTTGTTGGAAACCCCCAGCCATTTCCTTTAGGAGTATTGTACATTCCTGCCTGTATCTAGGACAGGGGTGGGCAAACTATGGCCCGGGGGCCACATCCGGCCCTTCAGATGTTTTAATCCGGCCGAGCTCCCACTGGGGAGGAGGGTCTGGGGCTTGCCCCGCTCCAGCCAGGGTGCGGGGTCGGGGGCTTGCCCCGCTCCGCACGGCTCCCGGAAACAGTGGCATGTCCCCCCTCCAGCTCGTACTTGTAGGGACAGCCAGGGGATTCCGCATGCTGCCCCTGCCCCAAGCATCGCCCCTGCAGCTCTCATTGGCTAGGAACTGCGGACAACGGGAGCTGCAGGGGCGGTGCCTGCGGACATGCCGCTGCTTCCAGGAGCTGCTTGAGGTAAGCATCACCCGGTGCCTGCACCCCTGACCTCCTCACGTGCCCCAACCCCCTGCCCCAGCCCTGATCCCCCTCCCGCTCTCCAAACCCCTTGGTCCCAGCCTGGAGCCCCCTCCTGCAGCCCCAACCCCTCATCCCCAGCCCCACCCCAGAGCTTGCACCCCCCACTGGAGCCCTCCCCCCCCCACTCCAACCCTCTGCCCCAGCCCAGAGCCCCCTCCAGCACTATGAACTCCCCATTTCTGGCCCCACCCCAGAGCCCGCACTCCCAGCTGGAGCTCTCACCCCCTCCCGCACCCCAACACCCAATTTCGTGAGCATTCATGGCCTGCCATACAATTTCCAGACCCAGTTGTGGTCCTTGGGCCAAAAAGTTTGCCCACCCCTGATCTAGGAAGGGTGATATACATTTTTTTTTAAAAAGCTACCAATGCTCTCCTTTTTCACCATTCCCAACGGCATGCCATGGAAAACAAACATACAAAAACCAAAACCCAGCGGTTTCTACTGTCTAATAACAATTTCTTTTTAATTTTTTTCAGGGTTGCACTATTAATTTAAGCTCAAATCATTCCACAAATGATCACCTTTCAATCAGTGAGCAAGTAACAAGCTGTTGGATTTGAAACTATGAGATAAGCCAGTGCAATACTCCTCTCATTCATCAGAGACTTGGCTTTTGAAATCATTTTGAAATCACTAAGATCAGTGTTCTGGGGTACTACCTGGCCTCTCTCACTTGGCCTGATACATTTCATTTAGTCGCTTAAGAACAATTTCAGGTCCCTTGTTCCATGGACAAAGATTGATCCAGATTCAGTGGAACTGGTTTTGCTAGGGAGGGAAAGATTTGGTGCGTCTCTACGTCCCCAGGACTCAAAATTGTACCATGGAGACTCCTCTCTAGAATCACCCTGGCATGACTCCTCCCCCTACCAAATGCATTTGGGAAGAGAAAGTCTCCTCAGCAGAGCCAGCACGAAACAACACAGCAGCAGTTGCAGCAGTGCCAGGGCTTGTCTACATCACACAGCTTTTAGTGACAAGCCTTGTCGATAAATGTCGGCATGTGTACACACTCTTTGTCAGCAAAATACTTCCAGCCCCGCGAGCGGCATGCGCTTTGTCGGCAGGAAAGCACTGCTGCCGACAAAGCCGCGTTCATGCTGCCACTTGCCATGGCAAAACTTTTATCTTTTTTGGGGGGGAGGGTTTTTTTTTTTTTGAGTACCCATGAAAGACAAAAGTTTTGTCGACAACTTGGCGGTGTAGTATAGACAAGCCCTCTGAAACAGATGATGACGACATCAGACTTCTTTAGACAGTTTTCACTGTAGAGTTCTCGCCCCTGTGCTGATTGACTGTTTGCTCCACCCAACCACTTCCTGCCCCCCCTTTGACACAGTCACTTCACTTCAGCCTCACTCCTGCCCTATGTGCTCCACTTTTTCCTTCAATATCACCTCTTCCTTCCTTTGTCTTTCAGCTCAGCTAAAGCCTCCTAACACAACTGTATGTCAATTTTGGTCGGGACCCAGACACAGCCATGATACAAACACATAGCAGCAGCATGTGTGCTGTGGAATAGAGGTGGCAGCTCTCCAGGTTACTGTTGTATAGATGAGGTAAGAGATCTGGCAACTTCCCTACACCACAAATCTGGGGGAAGGGGAGGGTAAATGCATTAATCACAGATCAGCACCCTCTGGGTTTCATTGGTGACTGGCACCAGGGGTGCTGGAACTGGGGGTGCTGCCACACACCCTGGCTTGAAGTGGTTCCCATCATATACAGAGTTTAGAGTTGGGTTCAATGGATCTCAGCAACCCCACCATAAAAATTGTTCCAGCACCACTGACTGGCACTACTCCACTGCGTGTAGGGGAGGATTCCTTCCTCAGCTCAAGCCTCTGAAACCGAGTGAGTATCATAGAATCATAGAATATGAGGGCTGGAAGGGACCTCAGGAGGTCATCTAGTCCAACCCCCTGCTCAAAGCAGGACCAACCCCAACTAAACTTGGCAGTACTGTTAAAATAGGGATTTGCCCTTCACAATGTCTTTTTTACTGCCACATCCTGTAATTCCACTCATCTGAGTCCACTAAGGTTTGCTGCTTTCTAATAATAATACTTAGCATTTACAGTAGATAGTGCTTTACAAGCATTAGTTAATGAGGGCCCTTGTCTAAGGGATTTGAGATATTTAGAGGCTAATCTGGTGAGATTAGCTACGGTACAAATGCTCAGGATCAACTGATTTTTGGAAGATATTTACACTGTGATTATACGGTGATATTTTGTGTATCTAAAATAATAATCTTCCACCATGCTGACAGAGTACACATTGTATATTAAAATATTTACTATTGTTTGCAAAAGCCATTTATTCTGCAGGCTGCGAATGAACCTATCTTCAGCACTGATGTATGAGAATTGTAGAGCATTCAAACTCATTCAAAAGATAAACAACTTTTTATTACAGCGCCAGTTCACAGTCATTTGTGGTCACAATTGGATAACAACCCTCTTAAGATGCATATTCACTAGCATAATAGGAAAAGGCAGCAAAAAATAATTAGGCATTTTAATAATTGGACAGAATGCATTTGTCCCAGAGGCACTGTGTCATTAAATGTTAACTTGTATGAACAAAATTCCACCTATTCTAAAAATACTCAATTGTGACTAACAGCCAAGTGTTGGGGAGGGACAGAGGGCTACATTTTTGTATCCTGAGTAAATGACAGAAATATTTCGACTTAGAGCCTCCAACAAATTCTGCACTCAAATTTTACACCGTTACTCAACAATAATATAATTATACCACTTTTTAAAAAAAATAGTTTTTCACTACATTAACTTGGGCAAAAGACTCCTGCGATGCTGACAGAAATACAAAATTATCCCAAGACTGGCACATAGAATTAGTGGAATTGAACTCATATGAAAAAAAGGTTGGGCCAGATACTCAATTGAGAGTCACACAAAGGCACTGAATTCTGGCCACAAATGACCAGTCAGGAATTTCCCCAGTGCATGAGAAGTCCCTGCTGCCATAAAGCTGGCAAATGGAAAGCCTGCATGAGACCACTTCTGAAATGTAGGGTGCATATCAGAGAAAAGAGGGTTGGGGAAAGAGCAAGTAGGTTGTGTGGCCAGGAACCCTCTGAGATGCTACATTAATGGTGCAAGTTAAAGCAGCCCCACAAGATCAGGGAGCCAATGACCAGCTCCTGGCACTCTTGTCTGCACTGAGTGGAGCTTGGCCATAGGACCTCATCTGACCTGATCCACAAGTTGCAAAACAATCTGCTAGAATTTAATTTGATTTGGGAAGACATAAATAAATTATGAAATACAGACAGACATAAGTCATTGGCTAAGCACCTGAGTTTGTTGAAGTGCTAAACCAGCTTTTGACAGCAGTAGCCTATTATGCAGACGTGGAGAGAATATTTTTTTCACTTAAGTTTATTCAATTAGTTCAGCTCAATGTCTAGTTCAGCCAACATTAAGAAACCAATGGGAGTTGAAAAAGTATAAAAGTTTGTTGTCTTCTTCCAATCTATGTATAATAAGTAGGTGTGAGAGCATGAGCTCTACTAGTTCTAATAGCTTGAAGGACCTGGTGACCAGAAACAATCAGTTCAATTCATAAACTACAGATACTCTTTCTGTTTAATAAATCAGTTAGTTTTAAAAGCAAAACATGTTCTTACAGACTTTTCGATAAGCTATTGTTCTTATGCATCCAGCACACTTAAGGTAGTTTTATTTTACAAATAAAGAATTTGAAAATGCTGGTTTTGTGTATTTTTAATTGAATTTCAATTTCAATCCAAACAGAGATTTATACAAAGCACAAGTAAAAAATAATAATTATTTAATAAAAAAGAAATGCATCATTTACCATCTAACATAAAAATGGTAAAAATTAAGAGCTGAATAAATATAAGTTATATAATTGCTTAAATAAATATGTATAAATATAGTATATTCTGATTAGCAAAAAGCATAAAATTTACTATATTTAGTTGCAAATCAACATATTTTAATGGTTACCAATCAATGAGAATCAGCCTCTCTTTAGGAAAACAACTAAGAGGTACAAATGCAAAAGAAGATTAAAATTGATTATTTAAAACAAGATTTCCTACTTGCTGATTTAAATGAAGCCACTCTGAATGTGAATACTCAAGGAGTAAGGTACTACTCAGTGTAAGAACATCAGAATTTGGCGTATTGTATTTAATAACTGCACTTTTACATGCATTTGCAGAAGGAAGTCAGAGTATTGTATTTGGGTAGCATTTTACTTTTTGAACGCTATGCAAGTATTTGAATCATTACTTATATACTATATTTTTGATTGGTTTCTAAACATTGGGCCAAATTCTGTTTTCCGTTATTCCCATGGGACCCACCAACTTCAACGAACTTTTACAAGTATAACTGAGGGCAGAATTTTACCCTATGATTAACGAGACATTTAAAGCCACCTAGTGATCTTAATTACATCCATGCAACCCCAATGAAATCAAAAGTTGCATGAGTATATAAAGCAGAATTTGTCTTTTTTATGTATAAAATCAGTCTCTCTCTATGTGCTTATGTATGCCTTACCTTTTTGCTTCCTTCACTGTTGCATTTATTTATTTCTCTTTTCTAATCAAGATTAGACAAAATGGTAAGTAGAAATATGTACACCTTTTGCATTAAAGCCAAAATATACTCAATTTGAGGATTTAATATGGTCTGATAACTTGCTGAAGATTACGGGAGCTTTGCCACTGACTTCAATGGGTCCAGATTTTACCTCGTGTGAATCTTGAAGACTACTTAGACCAGCGCTCCCCAAGATTGATGCTCGCAGACAAAAATAAAACAGTCTCTAGCTGCGACAATTACAATGAAAACCTTCAAAATTTGAATAGAGTGTAACAAAATCAAAGATGTCTGCCTGAGATTGCAGAGAGCCTGAAACAATAACTTTGAGAGGTGTAAACTGCTAACTCAGATGCCAACATTGATGCTTTAAATATCAACATTTTTAACTATTTCATTGCTCATGAAAGTATGTAAGCAAAGAGAGGATGTGTAATAATATAATGGTCTATACCAGAATTTCCAGAAGTGTTAACTAGTGAAGGACTAAGTACAGGACAAGGAAAATGTATAAATTAAGATAAACAGATTTTGAACACCACATAGGAAAACTAAAGAGAGGGAATGCAATTGGTTTCACTTTACTGAAGGAAGGGCTCAGCTTTCAAGTTTGAGTAAGACTGGCTTAGATCACCCGTTCCTACCACATTGCCTGTCTCCATTCAACATGTCTGGTCTCCCCCTCATGCCTTCTCAGAAAGAGGCCTTTATATTTGGACAAAAATGTTCAAATATCTTCTAGCGCTGATTTCTCACACCATAGAGGAAACTAAAAATCCATATGCAAGGACAGACTTTATGTCCTTCACTAATTAAAGGTGCAGTGCTTTGTCTGTCTTGATGACCTGCTGGATAGCTCTACTTTCTACGGTATAGAAAATATGGATTTGGAAGGAACCTTATGACCCTTGCTTTTCAGGTTGGTTAGTATGGAATCATCATGATGGTCTGGGGTTTATCAGCTGCAGAGACCCATTAAGAAGAGTGAGAGTACAGAACTGACAACTAAAGCTCACTGAAGAAGAGGGCAAAAGACAGAATGAAAAACTGGATGAAATCTACTGCAATGGACAAGTTCCCCTGCATATGATACTCAGACAAACCAAATCTACCCATTAGCTACTGCAATGGGAAGATAAGGTTCTCTCTCCTCCCACTGTACACTTTTACCATATCCAAATGAGATGAAAAAATTGGAACACCTTGTGAGGGGTTCCCCACAGGGTGCCACCTGGCACTGGGGTACCACTGAGCCCACCTAACTCACCAGCCTGGGCTCCCTTTACACTGTACTGCTGTGACAGACTCTCAAGCCCCTTCCAGCACACACACATGTAAGGACACACTCAGCTGCAGCAGCACATGGATGCTGAGATTAGCTGTGCATAGAATGGCTCAGCTAAAGAACTGCCCAGTTACTTAAGTGCACACATCCCTTTGGAGGGTAAACCCAAAATTATACCATCTTGTGCTGCACAGAGAACTGTACAGCATAAGCTCATGAAATTCACCCCCTCCCTCAATATGAAGAGGAATATACACAGTTTTCTGCCCCAAGTTATGATTTCCACACACTGGTTTTAGACAAAACAAAAATAAGTCTATTAACTACAAAAGATAGATTTTAAGGGATAGCAAAGAGATCAAAGCAGATTACCTAGCAAATAAACTAAAACACTAAGCTTAATATATGAAATAGATTGGATATGAACAGCAGAGTCTCACTCTAAGTGATGATACAAGTAGTTTGCAGAGATTCTTGAGGGCAGGGTGAATAAAGACAAGTGGCATTATAGGTTTCCAGGCTGACTGTGACACTGATTTCTATATCAAATTTGTTCAGTTTCAGGGTGGATAAAAATCAATGATATTTTTTTAAATTAAAAAAAAAAATCGGATTTTTTGATAAAATGCTTTTTGAGGAAAAAACCTACCTAAAGATAGTTTTAATTAAGATACATTATAGCTCAAAGATATCTCATCATGGAATAGGGATTATAAATGAGACAATATATTAATGTAATGTTTAAGAAAAGTTCCAATAGTTCATGGATTAGGGACCCAATCTTACGTGGTTCCAGGGGCTTCTGTATAGATTATTTAGGTTAATATTTCTATCTACCCAATGGGGACTCAGTGCTCAGTCTAGAACAGGGGTCTCAAAGTCCGGCCCGCGGGCCATGTGTGGCCCGAGAACCTCCCCACTGCGGCCCGCGGAAACTTTTTAAAAAGTTCTTTCATCTGGCCCTCGTGGCTGCGGGCCGAGGAGGTGGGTGGGTGAGAGGGGAGCGGGCAGGAGGGTTTCACATGCCCCTCACCCCAACGTTGCTCCATTATGCTGCTCCCGGGACCTTCCCAGGGGTTCCAAGTAGCAACGTGTCATTCATAAAAATTTGAGGTCTGTGGCCTGGGGGACATTCACCTCAGGCAGCTTGGCTCCCTGCAAGTGGTTCCCTATCCCTGCTGTTGCTGGCAGAGCCACACTGCTGGCTCTGTCTGCTGCAGGCGCCGCCCCCCCCCTCAACTCCCATTGGCTGGGGGAGAGGGACAGAGATACCATCACTAGTCGCCGGGCAGAGTCAGCCATGGAGGCAGCATCATTAGTTGCTAGGCAGAGTCATCCGGGGCGGCATGAGGCCAAGGGAGCGAGGGAAAAGGGTGGGAAACGGGCTGGGAGGTGGCGTGACTCGTGAGGCTCCAATGACAGCATGAGGGGGCACGCTGACTCTGTGGCCAATGGGAGCTCCAGGGGATGGCGCCTGCACAGAGGCAATGTGCCTGGTGCCTGCAGATGAGATAAGGTGAAGATAAGAAGAAAGGAAAGATTCTTTCTAGCTGTTGGCACTGCAGGTCTGTGTAATTAAATGGGGCCCTTTATTTACTTTTTTTACCCACTGTCTCATGTAATGTTGGTAGGTTGTGTAGGAGAGGGCCATCTCAGCAGGAGCACCAGGAGGCACTGAACCTGATGGGAGCATAATCCCAGACACACAGGGAGGATTAGAACCACCCACTGCCGCATCTCTTTAGGGTAGTAGCCATGCTCCTCACCCCCTGCATCTGACCAGTGGGCAGACATGACTGTGCCTCCTCCTCTGCCGCCTTTGTGCCCAAGGAGGCCCAGCCCAGCAAGGTCCTGCTGTCTGCAGAACATGGAGTGTGGGAAAGTGGAGCAGGAACTGCCTCATGGTAGGATGGTCTTAGTGAAGGTGCTTGGTGGTCCCTAAGAGATGAGGTTTCTATTCTTGGTGCTGCCTTTGCCAGTGATGCCCTGTGTGACCTCGTGCAAGGCCTCAGTTCCCCAGCTGTCACACAGGGATAATAATAACCCATTGTGCAGGGATAAAATAACCCATCTCTCTCTCTCTCTCACACACACACACACACACACACACACACACACAGAGGTTGCTTGTAAACAGCCTTACAGAGAGATGTCTCAACCTAAAAAAAGGAAAATTGACGACTAACACCGCCAATTCCAAGATAAGTGGACTGTTGATTATTTTGTCACTGAGTACAAATAGATTGCCTCATGCTTGATCTGCAAAGACAAAGTTGCTGTTTTAGAAGACTACAATATCAAATGACATTACACAACAAAATATGCACAGCAATGTGATAAATATCAGAGAGAAGAGAGAGAGAAGATGGTCTTACAACTGAAAAAAGAATTAGCGAAGCAGCAGCAGCTTTTTCAGAAAGCGAGAAAAGAGTCAGAGTCAGCAGTTTTGGCAAGTTATGTCATGAGTGAAATGATTGCTAAGTGTGGGAAGCCATTTACTGATGGTGGGGAGGGGTCGAGCACCCACCGGGCAGAGGGGAAGTTGGCGCCTATGAGTGAGATCGTATGTCCCGATAGGCTGATATTGCTGAAAACATTTCTCCTATCTCCAAATACAGTAGCAGAGCGTATTCTTGAGCTCTCTAAAGATATCGATGGGCAGCTCACTGAGATAAGCACAGCTTTCCACGCATATTCAATCGCAATTGATGAGAGTACCGATTTGGTTGACTGCACAGCTTGCCATATTTGTGAGAGGCGTCGATGAAAACTTTGCAGTAACTGAAGAATTGCTCAGCTTGTCAACAATGTGCAGTAGAACCACGGCCAGTGAAATTTTTCCCTGCCTTACAGAAGCACTGGAACAACACAGTCTGCCATGGCACTTATTAGCAGGCTTAACCACTGACGGGGTCTCAGCAATCAATGGTCAAAAAAATGGATTGGTATCACTAGTACAAAGAAAGCTGGCCGAGCAAAACGCTGAGCAACCAATAGCATTACACTGCATCATTCACCAACAAGCACTGTGCAGTAAATCTTTGAAATCTGACAATGTCATGTCAGTTATTGTGAAATGTGTGAATTATTCGCTCAAGGGGCTTGCAGCACAGACAGTTTCGTGCTTTCTTGGAGGAAACTGGGCTGGTCCACACTAGGGGCGGGGATCGAAATAAGATACGCGACTTCAGCTACGAGAATAGCGTAGATCAAGTCGAAGTATCCTATTTCGAATTACCCGCGCTTACCGCGCGTCCTCGCAGCGCGGGATCGACGTCCGCGGCTCCCCCGTCGCCTCCGCTAACTCCGCTCGCCCTGCTGGAGTTACGGAGTCGATGTGAGCGTGTTCGGGGATCAATGTATCGCGTCCAGACGAGACGCGATACATCGATCCCCGCTACATCGATTTCTACCCGCCGATCCGGGCGGGTAGTGTAGACGTAGCCTAAATACGGTGACTTGCTCTACTTCACTGAGGTGCGCTGGCTAAGCAGGGGTTCTACTTTAAATAGATTCTTTGAATTTAAAACGAAGGTGAAAAGATTCATGGAAGAAATTAAAATACCACAATTTGAAGATCACAAATGGATGACAGATCTTGCTTTTCTTGTTGATGTAACACAAGAGCTGAATATCCTAAACCTGAAGCTGCAAGGTCCAGGCCAGCTGGTGACAGCAGTGTATGAGAATGTGAGAGCATTGACAACTAAACTAAAATTGTGGAAAAATCAGATTTCTCAAGGGAATCTCACTCATTTCCCAGCATGCAAGTCACTTGTGGAAGAGCTCGGCTCTGAAATACAGTTCAGTGGTTCTGAATACACTACTAAGCTTGACCTGCTTTTGCTAGAATTTGATCAGCGGTTTACAGATTTCAGAAAGCACAAAGAAAGCTTTGATATGTTTGCTAATCCATTTTCTGTTGATGTGGAAACAGCACCATGTGATTTACAAATGGAACTCATTGATATGCTGTGCCACAAATTTTTAAAGACTTAATTCAGAGAAACCAAGGATGTCACAGAGTTCTTCAGACAGCTACCACCATCGTTCCCAAATCTTTGCAAACCCTTCAGAAAAATCATGTCCTTGTTTGGCAGTACTTACATTTGTGAGAAACTTTTTTCCACAATGAATATAAACAAGTCAAAATACCGAACACAACTATCTGATCTACACCTTGCTGCAATCCTGAAGCTTTCAACTGCTCAGTCCCTGAGGACAAACATCAACAACTGAACTGAAGCACTGCCAGGTGTCTGGCAAACACTAAAAACTCTCTGGCAGGCGAAGAATTGTATAAAGTTGTATGACAGTTTTATTATTTCTAAGAAATTCAAAATAAAAAACACAATATAAATGTTTTCCTTTCTAAACACCATCTTCAGTGACATTATTGGCCCGCTGGGAGGATTTGAGGACTGGCACTGGCTCTAAGATAAAATGAGTTTGAGACCACTGGTCTAGAAGATACCATCAGAGATGCTTAGTTTTGCAGTTCTCAAACTGGATTTGTGTCTCCAGAGAACATGCCTGTTAACAGCAAAAATGTTTTTAAATAAATAAATAAATATATAGAGGTGAGAAATAACAGACCTCAACCCTACTGTCCCTCTGCAAATTTGTGTACACGGAGTCAATCCCTTACCTCTCTCTAAAAGAGCAAAGTTTCAAAAAGTTCAATGAATAGAAGATTGTTGGGGGTGGAATAGATCTGGACAAGGAGAAGAAGTCTGGAGATAAATGTGGGAAGGGAGGGACAGGCAGTAGAAACAGAAGTGAAACTGTTTGAGCAGCATATTCCAGAAGTCTTGAGGTCTTTCTGAGTGAAGCCTTCGTTGATTTGAGATCTACCATACCATTCTCTCATTAGAAGGGAAAACCTATAATGGCAGCAGGCCATAAAAGAGATCCAGTTTGGAAATATTTTAATGAAGTTCCTCTACCTGTGGGTAAGACAGGCATGCGTGCAAAACGCAAACAGTGCAACAAAGAAATGCAAGGCCTGGTTGCCCAAATGAAACATCTCAGGAGGAAGCTGCGTTGAAAATTATGAAAGGAACATGTCTGAACATGAAGGATCTTCAGGTTGGTAAACTTTTTTCATACTTCTTTCTTAAGGACTGCCAGTCTTCCTTCTGGACTATTCTTGAATTCTCATGTTTGAGCAAAAAATATAGTTGTTACTCTATGGTACTATCATTTTAGATGCAGTTGTGATAAAAAATAAATAGCTGAAATAGGCAGATCTTCCTTTTACAATTTCACCTTTAAAGTAGTACTGAGTGTCAGGGAATGCAATGAGTAATACTAAATGAGCAGTATGGTAATAATAATTAAATAACTGCATTGACTTATTTTGTTTAGGAGAATCCATCCTCAACATACAGGATTCTGAAGACTATCCACCTTCAAGATCACCATCATTTTCTATAGTTTCAGAGTTATCTGCCAATGATAGTGTTTCAGTCACATCATGTATGTCACATAGCCACAGTGTATCACCAGTAGCAAAAAGAAAAAAAAAATCTCCATCATCCAGAAACAACCATAGATAAGTTTGTGATAAGAACCAGCAGATTACAAAAAGAGGTAATTGATGAAAAAATTGCCCGATTTGTTTATGCAACAAACTCTCCTTTCTGTATGATTGAGAACCCACACTTCATTAACATGGTTCAGTCATTAAGACCAGGCTACAGTCCACCCAACAGAGTAGATGTCGCAGGCAAATTGCTGGATAAAGTGTATGAAAGTGAAATTGAGCAGTGTGCAAAAGGTCTAGAGGGTAAAATTGTTAACTGGAGTCTTGATGGGTGGAGCAATGTCCACAATGATCCTGTTGTATGTGCTTGTGGAACAACAGAAGAAGGAAATGTCTTCCTTACAGAAACAATTGATACATCAGGAAATACACACAGCAGAATACTTACAAAAAGTAGCAGTAAAAGCTATAACAAACTGTGGGGAAAAAAGTGCTAATGTCTAGTACGCAGCTTGGTCACAGACAATTCTGCAAATGTATCCAAGATGAGAAGAAATTATTTAGAAGAGCGTCCCAAGCTAATAACATACGGTTGCAGTGCTCATTTGATGAACCTCCTACCCAAAGACTTCAGTGTTCCAGAAATAAAGGCTAATGTTGTTGAAATTGCAAAATACTTTCCTAACAACCACTTTGCACCAGCTGCTCTGAAAAAAGTGGGAGGAACCAAGCTAACTCTCCCACAAGATGTGCGATGGAACTCAGTAGTGGACTGTTTTGAGCACTATATTAAGAACTGGCCTAATCTGATGACAGTTTGTGAACAAAATTGTGAAAAAATAGATGGCACTGTCACAGCCAAAGTTCTCAACATTGGGCTTAAGAGAAATGTTGAAAACATGCTGAGTACCCTGAAACCTATTTATGTAGCCTTGAACAAAATGCAGGGAAATAGCTGTTTTATTGCTGACGCTGTTGAAATTTGGAAGGAACTAAGTGAGATCTTAAAAAGAGAAATATGCAATGACAGAATTAAATTACAAGCATTAAAAAAACGAATGGGACAAGCACTATCTCCAGCTCATTTTCTTGCAAATATTCTCAATACTCGGTACTAGGGTCAAACCTTAACTGCTGCAGAAGAGGAGTTGGCTATGACATAGACATCCAGCAATCATCCCTCCATAATGCCCACTATAATAAACTTCTGAGCTAAGGGTGACCCATTCAAGAAATATATGTTTGCTGATGATGTTGTAAAGAAAGTCACACCAGTGAACTGGTGCAAGTCACTTAAGCACTTGGATTCAGAGACTGTTGAAGTGATAATCTCACTTTTAACAGCAGTAGCTTCTTCTGCCAGTGTAGAAAGAATATTTTGTTCCTTTGGACTAATTCATTCCAAATTGAGAAATAGTTTGGGACCTGAAAAAGCAGGAAAGCTTGTTTTTCTTTTCCAGATTATGAACAAACAGGAAAATGAAGGTGAAGACAATGGAGTTATCTGCAGAAGCCAATATTTTAAGTTTCTCATGTTGACCTGGCTCACATGGTCAATTTTTTTTTAAATATTTCATGTAACTACTTTAGTTAAAAACAATTTTAATAAAAACAAACCTGATTTTAAAACTTGAATGTTTAACTAAATTTAAAAATTCATATGCTTGTTTTGTTAAAATATTGTATGTTTGCTGCTGAAGGAAAAAATCCAGAATACGGAACGTTGTTGGTTTAGTTAAATAAAACAATTTAAATGTCTGTCTGGTGATGTTCTCCTCCTAATACAGCATGGCAAGAAAATCCTCCAAATATTAATGATTAACTTGTAGAATTGGAGATAGTTCACCCCCCAATGACTTCATAAATATCTGCTTCAATTACCTTTGGTAAATGAAATAACCATTCATTGATTTTCTAATATAGCTGTAAAACTAATCTGAAAAGTTTTCAAAATAAATCATTTAAAAAATGTATAATGTGTACCTTCTAAAAATGAAACCTACATCTACCTCTGAGTTGTGAAGAATATGTATTAAGGTTATAACAACCAACAAGAATGCACTTTTATGTAGAAATCCATGATTAAATCGAGTCTTCTTGACTAGTGTTTTAAATCATGATTTAAATCAAATCCACCCTGCTTGAGGGCAAGCTGCATTTACTTGCAGCTTAAAACCCCAGGTATACCTTTCACAGGCTAGAAATCTCTCTAGCCTGGGTTCAACCCTTCTCCCCCAGTTTATTCCTTGTTTCTTAGGTGTTTCCAGAAGTAATCTTGGGCGGGGAGTCAGTGAAGAACCACCATGATGATGTCATGCCCCTGCCTTAAATAGCTTTTGCATATGGTGGGAACCCTTTGTCTCCAACTTTTTAGTTCCCATGCCTTTCAGTGGAAAAACACTGGTATTCTATGATGGAGTCCAGTACCAGGTGACTTGTTCACATGCCTCTGTAGGGCCATAGCAGCCATGAGTCTGAGGCTGTTTGTAAAGTCATCAGGAAGGCTCCCTGGTGGGAGATTAGCATCTTCTTAGACCTATTGTTCTCCCTAATGGCCCTTCCCAGCCAGCCAGCCAGGCTGACTGCATTCTGCCTAGTGGGCGTTCCCCAGACTAACACGGCTACCCCTCTGATACTTGACATTTGTAACAGATGCATAGACAATATTCCTAATTGCAGATACCAAAATGATACATGCATACAAACAGGATAATCATGATATCTCACATGACCTATTTTGAATAAAATACATCATAGTTATGCCATAATCATATCATAACATTACCTCTATGAAGAATATGGGGAGTAGTGTCACACACCTGGACAACAAAAGTAAAGAAACAGAGTGGAAATACCAGCCCTTAAAATATATCACTTTATATATAGCTACACTTAAAATATATTTAATAACTGTCAAGGAACTCCTTGGAGTAATCCAAAACAGACTTCAACTAGATCCTGGCCTCAGAACAACAAAATAAAATCGGATAGTATTTCCTACCTGTCTAGAAGGGCCCTCCCCCACACACACTTTAAAGCTTGCAAGTGGAAGGTTTCAGCACTAAATCCAGATCTATTTTTGATAATCAAGTGTATGACCTTCTAAGTCTAGAAAATTGGTTTACTGTGGCTCTAATCAGCCAAGCGCGGTTAGGATTTCCTCGTCTTCCCTTCTCATCTGAAATATCTTTGAAAGAGAAACAGAACAGCTTTACTTACTTATCATTGCCAGTGAGAAGTGTGTTCTACCTATTTACGAGGTGTCCCACTTCCATGAGATCTGGGTTTCTTAAAACACTAGCTCATGAAAAAAGAAAAGTTGGATTTAATGAGAGCAGCTAATCTTAAGCCTATGGTGTAAATGCAAACAAAACTCAGAATGAAGTGCTCCCCATTCCACTGGATCTTTTCAAAAGGATCTATGGTAGGCGTTAAACCATCTAGTGCAATATTTTCAAAAGTGAGGAACTCAACATTTGAGACACCTTAAATCATTAGTCACGTTTGAAAAATATTGGCCAAGTATACTTCTAGCCAATATCAGCAATTAGATCAAATAAATTTCCTGTGACTTTTCCTTTTTAGAGCAATTCAACCTCATAATTTAGTTTCTTTCTCATTAGTTTATCACAAATCAGGAAGAAGTACAATTAACTTTCTAATTTTTCAAAGTATCACAAGAAAAAACAATGGTTCTGCATTTGAACAGGGGTTCCTTTCATCATGGTCCTGCTAAATATGCTTATATTTTTTTACATTTCAAGATGCACACAGAAAGACTAAAAGGGAATTAAATGTCTGAGTTGAAGACAGGTTTAAAAAAACAAAACACCATGATTTGTAATAGACACAACTATAGTCTGCAGTACTGCAAGGAATGAACAGTTAGAACCTTTGTTAAAAAACAAACCTATTCCTTTCTACTGACATTTCTGGCAGGTAATTTACAAATTGTTTAGTGAAATAAATGAATAATATTAAGATTCTTGCTAGCAACTTGATTTCAAGTTAAAAAAAAGATCACCCCTACACACACAGTAATAATCCTAACAGGAAGAGTGTTTATGAGTAACCTGCATTATTGCTTTGGTCATAGCAAGCGCTGGAACTTCAGAGTCTGTGCCCACAATTCTGGACTTTGTATCATCTTTTACCCAGTCCCTCAGTCCTGTTATTCTATTCTCCATCTAGCTCAGGGGTCGGCAACCTTTCAGAAGCGGTGTGCCGAGTTTTCATTTATTCACTCTAATTTAAGGTTTCACGTGCCAGTAATACATTTTAACGTTTTTAGAAGGTCTCTTTCTATAAGTCTATAATATATAACTAAACTATTGTTGTATGTAAAGTAAATAAGGTTTTTAAAATGTTTAAGAAGCTTCATTTAAAATTAAATTAAAATGCAGAGCCCCCCGGACCAGTGGCCAGGACCCGGGCAGTGTGAGTGCCACTGAAAATCAGCTCGCGTGCCGCCTTCGGCACACGTGACATAGGTTGCCTACCCCTGATCTAGCTGTTACAATTGTTATGTAAGTTAGCTTTTTTTAAAATGAGAAGGATCACTAATTATTTCTATGGAAACAATTCCTTAACACATTGGAATCAGTGAATTCAGGAGTTTTCATTCCAGAGACACCAAAAATATAATCAGAGATACATGACCAGAATGTTGAAGCTATCTACAATATATGACAACTATGTCACTTTCTTTTTTTAAGGTTAGCAACCTTATTTATTTATATAGTTTGATTTGTAAAACAAGTACCAGCCACCTCAAACTGTGGGCCTTTGCATCAATTACAATTAATTTACCAATGTCGCCTGTCTGCCAAATAGTAGCCAACTTTGAGGCCTTGCAAGTCGATTTCTCATTGGAGGAGAAATCCATGGCACACAGTCTGGCTATTTGCTTAGAGTAGCTCATTTTATTTACCATATACACAGTCTTTGAACAGAGGTGACCACAAAAAATACACAGGCAAATCCCTCTTTCAGAAATCTCAGCTTGCTTCCCAGGAAACAATTCTGCCCCCCAAAATGGCTCGTTAGAAAAGTTAAGGCAAAGAACAAATTCTTCCGCTGTTTGCCACAGCTTTTTCTAACAAGAAACTGCTTCACAAAACTAACAACAATACAGCATTTCTTCAAAGACTACACTGTTCCCCTGCCAAGAAAAATAACTTGGAAGACTCTGTGTAACAGCGCCATTTAGTAACTCTCACCATAATATTACATCATCAAAATTTACTTAAAACTAGACTGCCCCTCATAAGCCATTTTCTACCCATGATGATAACCTCTGCACAATCTATGGCTCCGATTCTCTGTTAGTCTTCCTATAATAATGGAGTGTGGGAAAGATGGCTCCAGGCCCCTTGCCCAATGCCTGCCTCTTCTTTCCACACTTTGCCCGCAATACAGTCCCATTGCCAGCAGCATTATGTTGGTGGAGAAGTCCACTTACATAGTATATTTTCATGAGGGCTCTTTTCTCCCCTTTAAATATCCTGAACAATGCAAAGGGATGCTAGTGTAATGAAGAATTGGCCCTACTGTGTCCCTCTTCCCCAATCCATGGGGGAAACAGACAGGCATTGTCCTTCACCTTCCATTGATTATCCTCAGCCAAAGTTTAGGATGTGATCCAGAATGAAGTTAGCTTACTCAGCTCTTTGTCCATGGAAGTCCTTGAGTTTTCTGTTTTCCATAGCCACAGCCCTATTTCCTGGGGCAGCATTTCTGACATGTATGGGAAGGGAGGGCTAGAATCTTAGAGGGCTGCAGTCTAAAGTTATCAGAAATTAGCCTGGCAGAAGAAAATACTCTTGTGACCTCCCATTCCACAACCTTTTATCCAAGACAAATCAGTGATGTGAGAAGAGGAAAGCTGCAGCAACTTCAACAGCAATTAGTGGCAGAGCAGCTTCTTGTTGCAGCCTTTCAACTGAAGAGGGGGGTTATTTTGCCACTCCTGCATATACTTAGCACTGCCTCTGAGGTGCTGAGGATCCTCATCTCCCACTGATTCTTGTGAGAAATGAGGTAAGCAAGCACTTCTCAGTATCAGGCCCTATATTTGTCATTTTCAGGGTTTGCAAGAAGTAGGTTAACTGTAACTATTCAAGATAAAAAATTATTCTGAACAGAGTCAGCAGCATTCTATCAGTCTCCTAGAAACCTCATTACCATACTATCATACTCCTGGAGGGGACAAAAGCTCAGAAATAATTGTTTTTGTGATTTGCTTCTTGAAAAGACAATGCATACACCTTCTGCATTTATTACAGATACATTTTTAATGAAGCAGGACATCTGGTCACCTTAGTGGAATTCTATAAGCAAGGTATTCCTCAAAAATCAATATGCAAGTTAATTCATTTTCCAATCAGAGCAAATGAATGTTTAAGTCATCAGAACAACAAAGTTAAGTATACACAAAGAGACTAAATCATTAGGAATACAAAACCGCCATACCAGATAGACCAGTGTGTAACAAATTGCTAGGGACATTATAAAATCCTATAAAATCTCATTTAAGGCATCCATTTTAGAATAAGACCTTAAAAATATGGTATTTTAATCTTTGTATGTATTTTTGCAAAAAAATTTTAAAAGGCACTGCACCAAACTGGCCCTTATGTATGGCAAAGTTCAGAAAAGGTAGAAGTGAGCTGCAGGAGAAGCTGCAGAGCCAGTCAGGGAGATCTGCTTTGGCATGTCTTTCATAGACCCTGATCCTGAACACATCCTTTAAACCAGGGCTTTGGAACGGAGTCCGGAGCTGGAGCACGGAGCAGCTCCGGAGCAGTGGAGCTGCAGGTTTTTGCTTGGAGCTGGAGCGGAGCCGGAGCACAGCTCCAAAGCCCTGCTTTAAACACATCCTTAAAAATAAGTTGTAACTTATCATGTGAATAGTCCGATTGGCTTCAAAGAAACTACTTGTATGCATAAAGTTAAGTACATGCTTGCAGGATTGGGGCCTATGTAGGGTATGCACAATACAGCCATTAAAAAATGGGGGAAATGTCAGAGAAAAAACTGTCCTTTTTTTTGTCAAAACATTTCAAAGTTTGAAGTTTTTCTACCAGCTCTAATACAGAACATCTAAGCCTTGAAACAGGCTACTCTGTTAATTCATTACATACCAGATTCCAAAACTGTACGTGTTATGAGGTTTCTAAAGTATGTAGAGATCCTAGATTAAAAGTACCACACAAATTCTAAACAGTATTACTAATAAACTGACTTGCACAAAAGGCTATTTTAATCCCTTATCCTGTGTCTTTGACAGTGATGTTTGCTATGAGCAATGAAAACCATGATCTGCATTTTTCTTGCCTGTCTGTTCCATGTTAATACATTTATATATGTAATAGGTAAGCCATTACATCTTTGGGGGTTCAAATAGAGCCCTGCAAATCCACGGGTATCCACTTTATATCTGTGGACCTTTTCTGTGGATACCAGCGTGGATGGGGATACAAATTTTGTATCTGTGCAGGGCTCTGCCGGTAAGAGAGGGCAGGCAGCTGTGAGGAACCACAGCGCGGATCCTCCACCTGCCCTGGGTGGAGGGCCTGGGGGCCAGGGCCAGGGGCATAGGCTCCGATTCCGTGGGTGCATAAACTTTATATTCAAAATATCCTTTTCATTCAAAAAGTATGTTTAGAACGCAAAGCTTTACTCTCTTCAAGGTCGTATATGTGTGCATGTATCTTTATTAGCGTATTACATTGTCAAGTCATTGGGACCAGGACTGTCATTTTCTGTGTGTGTACATGGCCAATCTGGTTGTCCTTTAGGATGGCTTCCAGTCAATTAATGATAGTATATATTTCTGGCTGCTCAATAAAACTCATCCAAACATGTGAAGTGTTGCTGTAAATAGATTCAAAATCTTTCTTTGTATATTAAGATAGGAAACCTCACAATGATTGTTTTGAAACCACCAAAAATAGTGTAAAACACAGGGCTTTGAGAATCCTGCTCTGTGTTACTTTAGTGTGGGAGTTCTTGCAACACATTTTTTGGTGGCCTCAGAATGTGGCCACCAACTCTTGCTGATGGCCGCACTGACACTTTTTCCTAAAATACTTGATTAACTTGAGGAAAAATAAATAAATATTCACATATACACATCCACATCACTGTAATTTATGTAGGGTTTTTTTGTTTTTTTTTGCAAACTCAATAATAAAAATATTACCATGAAAAGTGATATTTGTATGTTTGTTAATATCAATCACTTTTCACAGGACACTTAGTAGCTATCTGAAAGGCTGTGAAAAGTGATACTTGCATGTTAGTTAATATCACTTTTTTCAGTAAATTCCAGAACAAATTAAGCCCTGGATGGGGGGTGGAGGCAGAGGCAGTGGGGGACATGGTGGGATGGAGGGGTGGATGCAGAGCCATGAAGGCTGTAGGGTCCAGGGGCGATGGGGAGCGGGGCATGGAGAGAGGAGGGTGAGTGGTGAGCCCCGCAGCTGTGCGGCTGGAGCCAGGGGTTGACGCCTGCTGCCATGCAGCTTGGAGTCAGTGCCAGACATGCCAAACCCATGGGGGGGAAAAAACCCAGAAATTTGGCTTGTTTTTGGCTTAATTGGCTTGCGAGTTGCTTGTTGTCTAGTTTTTGGCTTGTAGCTTGTTGCTTCTTTTTTTAAATCAGCTCCTGGCAAGCAGGGGCAAGGGAGGGCAAAGCAGGGGTAAGGGGGGAGAGAGTCAGGGGTGCACAGCGGGCCCACCACAGTCCCAGATTGCATGCCGGGGGGATCTAGTCACAGACTGTTGGGGTTCTTAGGGATTGCCTTGTTTTGAAATGGGATTCGCTTGATTTTTGGCTTATTGTGAAAGTCGGGGTGCTTATTTACCGTGTGAAAGTTGGCAGCTGTGGTCAGTGCCGACGGCCAGAGGCCGGAGCTAGGAGCAGGCACTGCATGGCCGGGGAGGGGGTCAGTGCACGCACCGACCTGGAGCAGAAGCAGGAGCTGCACGGCCGAGGCAGGGAGTTGGAGCCCAGGGCTAGTGCCTGTCGCCATGCAGCCAGAGCCTGGAGCTGGCTGCTGGAGCCCGGGACCGCGTAGCCAGATCCGAGGGTCAGTGCTTGCTGCCATGGGGCCGAAGCCACCATCCACTACTGCACACCCGGGAATCGGCACACACACGGGGCCAAGGATTGGTGCTGCTGCCATGCGCCCAGAGATTGGCGCCTGCTGCCACTTGTCTGGGGACAGGGATCAGTGCCCAGGGCCAGCAGCTAGGTCTGGAGGTCAGAGCACATGGCTGGGGGTTGGTGTCTGAGGGCAGCGGCTGCCGCCGGGGTCAGGGGTCAGTGCCGCGTGGCCGGCATCACATGGCCAGAGACAAGGATTGGAACCTTCTGCTGCGTGGCCAGGAGTTGGAGCCTGAACTGAAGCCCTATGGCCCAAGGCCAGGGTCGCATGGCCAGAGCTGGGGGTCAGCACCTAAAACCCCGCAGCCAGAGCCAGGTGCTGGTGCCTGAAGTCCCATGGCTGGAGTCCTGGTCCGTGCAGCCAGGGTCCCTAAGTCCCGCCGCTGGAGCCCACCTCCCAACCACCCCAGAGTTGAAGCCCGAGCCTCATTCCCCCGCAGTAGAGAACTCAAAGTGATCCTGCAGCATGGTGCCCCACCTGTCTCCAGGGGACGTGCAGGGGTGCGCATCCAGGAGGAACAGGGAGGGAGGGGCCAATGCTTTGCCTCCCCCACACCACCACTCAGGAAACTGTCATGGCTGCAGGGAAACCCCCTGGTGGCCATATTTGAGAAATGTTGCTTTAGTGCACAATGGGAGGGGAAAGTGATGGGGAAACAGGGAGCCTTTTTCCTCTGTCCAAGCTGCAGGGTAAGATCTCTGCACAGCACCCAGAACTGCACAAGGAGGTGGTTCTAGCTAACACTTTGACTAGCACACAATGATTCCCAAGGTTAGTGGCTTTACCCAGCAAGAGTTATTTTGTAGAGATTGAACTGGGTAGAATCTCTGCTCCCCTTTCCCTTTAGCCAGTAAAGAATACCTACAATAAAAACGGTTTACTTCATAGTCCTTTACTGTATGATATTTCTTAGAGTCTTATGCATATATTCTGTATGTCTTTGAAGGTAGCAGAATGCCTGTCTGAAAGGTTTAAGAGACCAAAACCAAAAAAACAGGATAGTTTTTATATTTGGTCTCCTACTTCCAGCTATCAGTGCTATGCAGCCAAGTGCCATACAACAATGTCAAAAATAGTGAACAGAAAATTTCCACTAACCTAGATAACCAAATGCTTCTAGAATTAATCAAAATGACATCTAAGCAGATTCAATAACTTCATAAAGCATAAGAGTGTGGGTCAGATGGAATATTTCCATAATGGTGTCATTTCAGCGCTGCCCATTGGGCTGGGACTCAGACCCATCTGTGAAAGTTCCTGAGTCAGCATGGCTCCCTCTGTATCAATGAACTATCACAACAATTCTCTGCCACCAGTGTCCAGAACCAAAGACAACTATAAATGACTTGATTTTTATGGCATGGCACTGTGCAAATGAGTCATGATTCCAAGTGACTGAGTTTGTTTTAAAATGGGGGCAGGAAAGGCATATTAATCTAACAGATGACAAACTGCAGGCTTGTGATGAAAAATTATCATATTTTAACTTCTGTTCACTGTGGGGGCTGGAAATTAATTAGCTCTGTAGCAACCTATATAGATCTTGGAGGGAAGAAGCTGCAGATGAGAAGAGTATGAAGAAGGCACCAAGAAGCCAGTCTGTATGCACAAGGCCTAAATGCTAGCTGCAGCTTCAGAATCTCTGTATACAGTTCTCTTAATTAAGAGCCAATTTAGTTTTAGAAACATGGAGTCCTTTCATCTTATTACCCAGATGTGTTACATGAAACATAGTGGCAGTGGGTCAGTAGTGAGACACATAACAAGGAAGAGAGTGTGATTAACAGGCAAACAAAGTAGCACTCAGAATCAGATCAAACAGGCAGCATGGAGGGACTCAGATTCCCAAGAAAGCTGGATTCACAGACAAAAACTTTGCACGAGCATGAAAACGGTAGGAGCAAGAATTGAGTCTGTATACAGAGCTGATCAAGGGGAATAAGATAAATAAAGGTAAAGCTTTTTTTATTATCTCATTGGTAAAAAGGGATATGAAGTGAGTGTGATACTGTTGCCAAGTATAATGCCCAAAACACTGGAAAAGCAGATGAAAGGTTCTGATGAGTACTATGATCCCAGACAGAATGAGACTTTTTAAAAAAAAAACCCAAAACCAAGAAGCAGAAGGAAGAATAGATACTTACGTGACAGAGCTAGGAATTCTGGCATCCACATGTAATTTTGGAAACATTAAAGATTCCCAAATTAAGGATTCCAGCAAGAATTAATGTCACAATATTTTATCATTACAATTACAACTGACAAACAAACAAAGAAAAGAATGCCAGGATGCTACAGCTGTAGTCAAGACTCTGTATTTCATGGTTTCCACCTCCTCTTCCACTGGTTAGCAAAAAAATGGATTGTGCTAAATAAAACACCTCAAAATGATATAGCTGCTCATGTCCAGTTATTATAAGAATGCCATTCTGCATCTTTTAAGGAAAGTATATTTTATTGTGGAGAAAACAGATCTAACCCTAGAGAAATGCCTCCAAATATGAAGGACAGCTCAGCTGTCCAGGAAATGCATCAAAACAATGACAGCCATTAGTGTAAAACAAGTACACTGGCTCAAGCAATCCAGGAAATAGGACAGAGATAGATTGACCAAGAATGTAGGCATACATGGTCCAGTGTGCAGCATGAAAGACAGAAAAATGTACATCAAATTAGCTGTAATGCAAGAAATGTAGGGAACATAACCACTTCATGTCCCAATGCCACAGTTTCCCCAGGAAGAAAAGGATATCTGCTATGGGATTTGGGCAGATCCAAAGACCCAAATTATTCATGCACTGCAAAAGTCTGCCAGCTATTCAAACTGCCAGATTTGTAACTATGCTCTTTGATTGATAAACAGTTTGATTCCAGCTGGAACGTGGAGCCTGCTGCCATGGAATCACAGTACGATACCAGCATATCCTCAACATGAAAAAGGAGGGAGAATAGTCACTATGAGACCTGCGCAGCATTCTAACCAGAATATAAGGGCATATTTCAAGGAGAGGGACTGCTAGAGGGCAAGGTGAAGTTAGAAATAGATCCCCCCAGCCTGTGAAGCTATCGAAACAGAGTTCCATTAGCCAGTATCAAAGAGCCTGTTTAGTTTTACAAGCATGGAGTCCTTATTACCCTATATGCGGTATATGAAACAAGCTCAGCTATACAAAAATGTTGTCTCAGAAAGTACAGAAATAGGAACACTTACTATACCTGCACAACTTCCAAATAGAATGAGAAAGATGATATTCCTTCAGAAGTAGTTTGGGATGAGGTTCCATCCGTGTGTAAATGATTTTCACATCACATCACATGTCCACATCACAAAAACCACCACCACATTTGTCACAGACTGAGTGGGCATGGAAACTGTACTATGCTTTTTCTCCCTAGAGGTGGTCCATCGAGAAGACGACCTGGGGCACAGTGGCAGGCCACTGGAAAAGCTTGTACTGCCACTGCTTGTAAGGTTACTTTTGTATAAATAAAGAACTTTGGTCTCCAGAGCTGTCCCATATGGAAATTTTCACAAGCAGTAAAAATTAATTTAATTTATTTATGCAGTAAAAAAAATCATCTTTGTTTATTTTTAATTAAGAAACCCTAATGTAGCAGTCTGAAAAGAAACTTCACATAAAATGTAATATAGAGCGGATGCTTATATAAGGCATCATAGTTTACAGCAGGGGTCGGCAACCTTTCAGAAGTGGTGTGCCGAGTCTTCATTTATTCACTCTAATTTAAGGTTTCGCGTGCCAGTAATACATTTAAACATTTTTAGAAGGTCTCTTTCTATAAGTCTATAATATATAACTAAACTATTTTTGTATGTAAAGTAAATAAGGTTTTTAAAATGTTTAAGAAGCTTCATTTAAAATTAAATTGAAATCCAGAGCCCCCCCGGACTGGTGGCCAGGACCCGGGCAGTGTGAGTGCCACTGAAAATCAGCTCGTGTGCTGCCTTTGGCACACGTGCCTACCCCTGGTTTACAGCATTAAATCAACCGCCCTGGACAGAGATACAGGACAATTGGCACATTGGGATCACCCAATAAACCAGTCATTTGAAATTTTGCCAACCTATGATGGAGGAAATACTTCCAGAGTTATGTTCCATTATATCCTCTTTTTGAAGGGACTCTAGACATACTGGCAGTTTTGAGCAGGAATCACCCTCCTCCAATAAAAGGAAGAGAGTGATTCCTGCTACTGAAAACTGCCAGTATTTCTATATGCTTCTCTGTACTATCAGAGCTGTAGGTAACAGCTGCAGCACAGAATTGTCAAGTGGCAGATATTGACTTTCGTGTCCATATACTTGTCTAGGATTGTTAAACCAAATCCTAATGTTCTGATGTGGCCAGCCCTACTGTACTCAAGAAACAGTGTGTCTCAATGTCATTTGCCAAATACAGAAATGAAATTTCTCCCAGTAGTTGTCCCTGAACCCAATTACCCTCAAATGAGTGAGATTAGCTTTTCAAAATAAGAAAAAGGCAGTAGATTATAATTTACTGTGTTTGATGGAGATAAAATTACCACTAAAGTATGTGTTATGTATGCAGAAAATTGCTACCAACAATTATGTGGCATTGGGAGGCTTGTGCTCAAAAGCCTAGAGTATAGCAGAGCTGAAGACCAAGATGAAAGAGCTAGCTTATTTTGCTTATGCTAAATTCTAATGCAAATCCAAGAGTGCAAAACAAAAATCCTTTAAGAAACCAAAACACAAGCTCCACTTACTTTTATACAAGTCACTACATAATTAAATGGATTTCCTAGCCTTTTTAGGGTGGGAGAAAGAGAGAAAACATGACAGGGGGAAATGTTCCCTTCCAAAATATTTTTTCCACTTTCATAATAGTAAAAACACTGTGCTTCATTCACTAATTTCTGTGAATTTTTCTTTTTTATACCCAGTAGCCACCATTTCATATGCTGGCTCCCAAATACACTAGAGTCCCCCATGAATTCCTCTTATGAAATGTGTACTCTGTGGGACAGAAAGCCTAATTGAAAGGGTAATATTAATTTTTTGTAAAGAGAAAAAGGGAGTTCTGTGAATGGCACAAACCAAAACCAAGTTACTCCATAGGCTGTAAACTTCCACACACACAAAAAAGCCATTTGTGAATCAGTTGGAAAGTACATTCAGAGACGCCAGGCA
Source organism: Platysternon megacephalum (assembly GCA_003942145.1). Taxonomy (NCBI): domain Eukaryota; kingdom Metazoa; phylum Chordata; order Testudines; family Platysternidae; genus Platysternon; species Platysternon megacephalum. The sequence goes on from QXTE01000001.1 coordinate 5,852,102, forward strand.
TTCTGTTTACAAATTCTAATTGAATTACACTTCCAGCAAGAATTAATGTCACAATATTTTATCATTACAATTACCACTGACAAACAAACAAAGAAAAGAATGCCAGGATGCTACAGCTGTAGTCAAGACTCTGTATTTCACGGTTTCCACCTCCTCTTCCACTGGTTAGCAAAAAAATGGATTGTGCTAAATAAAACACCTCAAAATGATATAGCTGCTCATGTCCAGTTATTGTAAGAATGCCATTCTGCATCTTTTAAGGAAAGTATATTTTATCAACAAGACAGCATTCAAAATTATTTTTGTCTGCAGAAGCTTTTACAGGGATATCTATTATGAGAAATGACTGATGTAGGACATTTATTTTTCAAATTTGTAATTCATAGCACATAAACAACTCCTTGCCATAGCCCGTATCTTCTGCATTCAAAATAATGAGTGCCATTACAGTCAATCTTAACATTTTATAAACAATCTAACTATTGTTCCCACTGAATGCAGAATGCAAGATTTGCTCAACAAAGATTCTATGAAGGTAAAGCAGCACCTAAAATTCCTTCTCACTAGATTTTATGTGCCTGCACTGTTTTCAGAAGGGCAACTGAAAGCTAATACAAAACATACATAAATCATGAAATGATATATACAGACACCACAGTACCCAGAAAACCACACTAAAGCTTTACAGTGAATAGAACTCAGAGCTTTCTTCTTCAAAAAGCACAGGTCTCTACCATTTGAGATAGCGGAGACTCTTCATTATCTTTAAAGTAGTACTGGGGCATATCTTTTTGTGGGACGGCTTCTAGAGGGCAACTTAGTCACAAATATGTGACCTGCACCAATAGCACTCATACACATCCATGCTAGCTAGCTAGGCACAGCTTGTCCTCTGCCTTAATGGAGAGCATATGGGGTACTCCACATTTCACTCCAACAGTTGGGTACCAATCTGATATTGTACTCAGAACCTTCTGCTCCAAAAACATAACCCATTACACCAAATGAGTTGAAAGAAAAACCTCCTTTTAGTTGGAGTACTAGAGACCCGTGTTATTGGAGGAAAAGGTCCAGAGGAAAACTGCATGTTTGTGGTTTAGCTAGGAGCCATGATGTCTACGCGTATGTATAACATGTGGTCACAGATTCACTATGAACTGTTTTCAAATAAAACTTCATACAAGGTTTCGAAAGTAAAGATTTATTTCTTGCATATTAAAAAAGTATGCAATTAATATTGGACTAAATTATTTTTTATCGCTCTCAAATCTGCAATGCAATTGGCAGTATGAGGGGGTTTCGTGTTTTTTGTGGGTTTTTTTAAGAGAATATACCAGGTTAAAAAAAAAATAAATCAAATTATAAGTGAAGTGCAACAGCTTTCATAGTCTTCTGATCTTACGCAACTGCAGCATGGTCTTCAAGATAGTTATGTACATTGTATTAGTCTACTTTACATTTAAAATCAGTGGCTATGGAAATACAATTTTATTCTAGCTTTATGGAAAGAAAAACAACTTTGCAGAAGGTAGAAATGAGAAAAATGTTATGAAAACAGTTTCTGAAATTAAAAGTAGCTACAAGTAGGCTGTGTAAACCCTCCAAAGTTTGGTTTATGGGTGTTTATATTTTATCATCAGATACATATGACCACAGTATGCATGGTGCTGCACCGGGGGGAAAAGGTACAGTTGGTAGCAAACCTTAGGGCACCTTACCTTCTATACCACACTAAGGGTACGTCTACACTACGGGATTAGTCCGAATTTACGGAATTCGATTTTTTGAAACCGATTGTATACATTCAATTGTACGCAGCCACAGTAAGCGGATTAATTCGGCGGTGCGCGTCCATGTACCGAGACTAGCGTCGAATTCCAGAGCGTTGCACTGTGGGTAGCTATCCCATAGCTATCCCAGAGTTCCCGCAGTCCCCCCCGCCCATTGGAATTCTGGGTCAAGATCCCAATGCCTGATGGGACAAAAAATATTGTCGCGGGCGGTTCTGGGAACATCCTCCCCCTCCCTCCGTGAAAACAACGTCAGACAACCATTTCGCGCCTTTTTTCCTTGTTGAACTGAGCGGACGCCATACCTCGGCAAGGATGGATCCCGCTCAGCTCAAGTTTGCAGTCATGAACATTGTAAACACCACGCGCATTATAGTGCAGTTTATGCTCAACCAGGACCAGAAAAGCCAGGCGAGGAGGAGGCGGCTACGGCAGCGCGGCGACGAGAGTGATGCGGACATGGACATGGACACAGAATTGTCTCGCGCCACGGGCCCCGGCGCTTTGGAGATCATGTTGGCAATGGGGCAGCTTCTTGCTGTGGAACGCCGATTCTGGGCCCGGGAAACAAGCACTGACTGGTGGGACCGCATAGTGCTGCAGGTGTGGGACGATTCCCAGTGGCTGCGAAACTTTCGCATGCGTAAGGGCACTTTCCTGGAACTTTGTGACTTGCTTTCCCCTGCCCTGACGCGCCAGAACACCAAGATGAGAGCAGCCCTCACAGTTGAGAAGCGAGTGGCGATAGCCCTGTGGAAGCTTGCAACACCGGACAGCTACCGGTCAGTCGGTAATCAGTTCGGAGTGGGAAAATCTACCGTGGGGGCTGCTGTCATGCAAGTAGCCAAAGCAATCGTTGAGCTGCTGCTAAAAAAGGTAGTGACGCTGGGAGATGTGCAGCTCATTGTGGATGGCTTTGCTGCAATGGGATTCCCTAACTGTGGTGGGGCGATAGATGGAACCCATATCCCGATCTTGGCACCGGAGCACCAGGGCAGCCAGTACATAAACCGCAAGGGGTACTTTTCTATGGTGCTGCAAGCAATGGTGGATCACAAGGGACGTTTCACCAACATCAACGTGGGATGGCCGGGAAGGGTTCATGACGCCCGCGTCTTCAGGAACACTAGTCTGTTTAAACGGCTGCAACAAGGGATTTACTTTCCAGACCGGAAAATTACCATTGGGGATGTTGAGATGCCCATCGTTATCCTTGGGGACCCAGCCTACCCCTTAATGCCGTGGCTCATGAAGCCATACACAGGCAGCCTGGACAGTACTCAGGAGCGGTTCAACTACAGGCTGAGCAAGTGCAGGATGGTGGTAGAGTGTGCCTTTGGACGTTTAAAAGGTCGCTGGCGCTCGTTACTGACTCGCTCGGACCTCAGCCAAACCAACATCCCCATTGCTATTGCAGCTTGCTGTGTGCTCCACAATCTCTGTGAGAGCAAGGGGGAGACCTTTATGGCGGGGTGGGAGGCTGAGGCAAACCGCCTGGCCGCTGATTACGCGCAGCCAGACACCAGGGCGATTAGAAGAGCACACCAGGAAGCGGTGCGCATCAGAGAAGCTCTGAAAACAAGTTTCAGTGCTGCCCAGGCTCCTGTGTGAAAGTTATGTTTGTTTGTCCCTGTTGAAAACCCGCCCACTTGATTCACTCATTCCCTGTAAGCAACCCACCCTTCCCCCTTCCCCCTTCGATCCCAGTTTTATTTAAAAAAAAATAAAGTCAGTGTCGTTTTCAAATTACAAATCAAGAACTTTTTATTAACGGGGGGTAATGAACATAGGGAGAGAAATAACCAGGTAGTCCGGGTGGGGTTTGGGAGGAGGGTAGGAGTGAAGGAACAGGGCAGGAACAACATTCAAAATAATGAGAGCCTTTTGCTCGGGCTCTCTAATGGGGTGGACTGGCAGGTTGCACGGAGCTTCCCCCCCCGCGTTCTTACACGTCGGGGTGAGGAGGCTACGGGACTTGGGGA
>QXTE01000001.1:5856865-5890265 GCA_003942145.1 Platysternon megacephalum
CAAGGATGAGATTAACCCCTCCTCGGAGTCCACGGTCAGGGGTGGGGTAGTGGTGGCGGCCCCCCCGAGAATTGCATGCAGCTCCTCGTAGAAGCGGCATGTCTGCGGCTCTGCCCCGGACCGTCCGTTTGCCTCCTTGGTTTTCTGATAGGCCTGTCGGAGCTCCTTCACCTTAATACGGCACTGATAGGAGTCCCGATTGTGGCCTCTCTCCATCATGCCCTTGGAGATCTTGTCGAAAATTTTTGCATTCCGTCTCTTGGAATGCAGTTCTGCGAGCATGGAATCCTCTCCCCATATAGCGATCAGATCCAGTATCTCGCGTGTGGTCCATGCTGGTGCTCGTTTGCGGTTCTCGGACTGCATGGCTACCTGTGCTGTTCAGCTCTGTGTGGTCAACTGTGCTCACCAGGCTGGGCAGACAGGAAATGAAATTCAAAAGTTCGCGGGGCTTTTCCTGTCCACCTGGCCAGAGCATCCGAGTTTAGATTGTTGTCCAGAGCGGTCACAATGGTGCACTGTGGGATAGCTCCCGGAGGCCAATACCTTCGAATTCTGTCCACACTAACCCTAATTCGAACCGGCAATATCGATTTCAGCGCTACTCCCCTCGTCGGAGAGGAGTACAGAAACCGATTTTAAGAGCACTTTAAATCGAATTAAATGGCCTCGTTGTGTGGACGGGTACAAGCTTAATTCACTATAACGCTGCTAAATTCGAACTAAAATCGTAGTGTAGACCAGGCCTAAGAATACTACTGTGATCTCCAGGGATGTTGCGGCTGACAGCTAAGGGCACAAGTGTTGTGAGCTCAGGATAGGCTATTTTCTTTTTTCTAGAGGGCTTCAAGGGCCTCCATAAATCTCTATATTATTTAAGAAGACAATAACGTAGTGGGTTTTTTGGATTTACAGGCAGGATGCCCCTTTTTGCACACACCTTCTCTCTCTATAAAAGAGGATATAAATGGCTTGTGGCATTGTCTCCTCCTAGATACTTTTTTCTTGGAATAACCCTTTGGAGTGCAATCCAAAGGCCCAATCCTGCTCCTATTTAAGTAAATGGGAGAAGGATCAGGCCCTATCTGAAATGAAGAGAGTCCACAATAAGAATGTTTTACATTTCTTTTATTTAGTGCCTAGATATTACTGTATTGTGCACACTACACATTACTCCCAGGAGTAATTAGAGAGAGGCAGAGCACAGCATTATCGCTATACAACTGCATATCATACTTGGTTGGGACAGTGTTAAAAATAACAGACAAATTGATAAGCACAAAACAGTTCAAAATATTTATTTAATTAATTTATTATTTTCCTGATTTCATAGAATCATAGAAGATCAGGGTTGGAAGAGACCTCAGGAGGTCATTTAGTCCAACCCCCTGCTCAAAGCAGTAATATCTAGACACTAAATAAAAGGTGTAAAACATTCTTATTATGGACTATCTTTTCAGATAGGGCCTGATCCTTCTCCCATTTCTCCTACTCACTCTCTGCCCCCTTGATAAGGCTGCTATTACAGAAGGGAAAGGGCACAGCTACTGTTTAATACATTTGGCCAAAGTAATTTCCTGGCTCAAGCATCTGAAGTCAAATCCTCCTCTTCCTAAATCCTCCTTCTATTCTCTACCCCTTAACTAGCAACTCTTATGGGTAAAAGAACTCAAACACATAACAACAATCAGTGTATGAAGAAGATTGTAGTAAAGGCATAGGTAATGAGAAGAATATGATGCCCCATTCACATACTAGCAGATCCAACTTATGCACCTTTATATTTTCTCCTCAGCCACATTATGTCATTTGATTTATTTACTTTTGCACTTTACTATTCAAAAGCATGCTGTAACTGAGATTAAAACACTGGTTGCACTATTCTGTCCACATATTTAACCGTCTTTTACATTAACTAGGAAATTTAACATGTTACATTATTTTAAAAAATCACCAGAAGAAAAGGATCCATTTTATTTATAAAGGAAGATACAGCACTTTGTTAATTGATTAGAATGAAGGTGATCTAGAATTACTAAAATGACCATCCCATCTAATTACTGTTGGTACTAAGAGGAGGTAACTGGAAGTGAAACTAGATCACATGGATGCCCGAAGCCCATGGTTTAGAGCTGCCATGTAAAAGATTAAATGCTCTCACATATTCCTGAAACCAGCATATACAGTATATATCTAGATGACGACTTGTTTGATTTTGTTTTATGGAGGGAAGAAGGGGGATAATGCATTTGATTCCTAAAGTCTGTACTTGTTTTATTTGCAATGAATTAGAAAATAAGGAACTGTGAGATTTCAAGTAAAAAAATTTACCTTGCTACTAATTATGTGTGCGCACATGCGCGCATGCACCACCCTCCCCCCACACACACCCTGATTTATATCTCATATCAGTTTTACACATAGACTTGATGACTTCAGTCAAGCTACTCCTAATTTATGCTAGTGTAAAATCAGAATTAGGCTCTTTTTGTAAAATCAATCTCTGTCAGATATTTTCCATCAGTTGCTGTAGAGCTTACAAAATCTGTAACATTTATTGTATATTACCAATGTGTATTTGAATGTAGTGCTATGCACAGCTTCATACAAATTGTAGCCACAGACATTCTGAATTTAAAATTAAAGGTCTATCTCCTAAAAAAATATGTCAACACAACATTGTTTTATTCTCAATTGAAGGGACATAATGAGGTGAAAATAAATGATTTTTTCTTCTTCCCTCATGCAGCATTTAACAGGTTCTGTGCTGTAACTAGTTACTGTGATGTGTAAGCTAAGTCTTATCAAAATTAAAAAGAGCAGACAAGGATGAAGATACTTCTGAATAATTAAGGGAACCACAGGATTCTAAGTCACCACCAAAAGAAACAAAGAGTTGAGTGCCAGCATAGTTTATACCAGCAAAACTCTCAGGAGATGCAGATTAGCAATCAGAGGCACAGCAGGATTTGAGCTCTCTGTGATTGCTAAGCAAGGGTTGGGAATTCAGCACTTACTGAAAGGTTAAAGACCAGAAAATAGAAAGGTAAGAAGTAGTCTTCATTATTAAGAGCAGATTATTCTCCTTTCAGAATTTCTGCTACAGATCCTATTCTCCTCCAGAATTGGAAGCATCGGTATATGCAACAACTAAAAATGTAACAGTTACATTAAACGGCACAAGTCCTTTGTGGGCTTTTTGCTCAATAATGGGTATGCTTTTAATGTAATCTGAAGTGTAACTGTATATAAAAATAAAAAAATAGCTTTCCCCCAACAGCTGTCAATCTATATTAGAGAGTCTCTTTTGGAAGTTTACAAATCACATTAGCTAGCTGTAACAAACAATAAAAAGCACTGTATACTATAGTATTATTGTTTTCTTTCTATGGTAGTTTGTAGGGGTGCTCTACTTTTCAGAGTTGGGGACACATTTCTTGTACAGAGGAATAATCATACCTCCATTTTATTGTATGAATATGTGACAGGACATGGCCCTCTGCTCCTGTCTTCTCATACAAATGGCTCCTGTTTTCTCATACAAATGTGGGGCCTACTTCCGTTCGTTCCTTGTTTCACGCGTTCGGGCAGAGTTCCTCTGGGCAGCGTCTGCTTGGTTCCTAGACACCTTTGAGGAGCAGTGGGTGCTGTCCTGGGTTCTCTGATCAGTGTCCCCCTCTGGATCCCTGATTCAGTACCTATGACCTGACCCGGTTACTCATTAGTTGTCCTCTGTCATTATTTGAATCTCAGGTCCAGTAGGGGAAGGGGCCTTCAGATGCGGGTGGGCTTGTGCACATCCGCCGACCACCTCCTGGACTTCAATAGATGCTGGGTCTCATCACTGTGTTACAGAAGAATGTTAGTGATTGTGAAATGTGTCAGATGGAAGCCTATGTGTCTATTACTATGATCTGGAGCATCTGTAACCATTACCTAAGGGACCAACTTTAGGAATGAGAAGATAGATAAGTAAACATAATTGTTTATTTGCTGATCTTCCATTTTCCTGAAACTCCCACCAAAGATTCATAGATTCTAGGACTGGAAGGGACCTCAAAAGGTCATTGAGTCCAGTCCCCTGCCCTCATGGCAGGACCAAATACTGTCTAGACCATCCCTGATAGACATTTATCTAACCTACTCTTAAATGTCTCCAGAGATGGAGATTCCACAACCTCCCCCTAGGCAGTTTATTCCAGTGTTTAACCACCCGGACAGTTAGGAACTTTTTCCTAATGTCCGACCTAAACCTCCCTTGCTGCAGTTTAAGCCCATTGCTTCCTGTTCTATCCTTAGAGGCTAAGATGAACAAGTTTTCTCCCTCCTCCTTATGACACCCTTTTAGATACCTGAGAACTGCTATCATGTCCCCTCTCAGTCTTCTCTTTACCAAACTAAACAAACCCAGTTCTTTCAGCCTTCCTTCATAGGTCACGTTCTCTAGACCTTTAATCATTCTTGTTGCTCTTCTCTGGACCCTCTCCAATTTCTCCACATTTTTCTTGAAATGCAGTGCCCAGAACTGGACACAATACTCCAGTTTAGGCCTAACCAGCGCAGAGTANATCTAAGTTGTATTTGCCTAGTTTATTGATAAGAATATCATGCTAGACCGTATCAAATGCGTTACTAAAGTCTAGGTAGATCACATCCACCGCTTCTCCCTTATCCACAAGACTCGTTATCCTATCATGCTCCATTACTATCCAGATGCTCCATTACTATCAATTAGTGTCATGGGTTTGGGGATGTTAATTCCTATCCCTGAGGAACTATTCTGTCTAATTTCACATAGACGACTGAGTGTTCATTGTACTGAGTGTACAGATGTTCATTTTCTTTGCCTGTACGGGCTGGATTTGAACCAGTGATCTAGCAGTGAAAGGTTTTCTATCCTCTTAAAAGCCTCCTGACCAATTCAGTCCTCTTGAACATCTGTTCAAGAAAACATTTTATTCCTCTCGAACATATCCAATGACAGTGTTTAGCAAGATCACTCAGAACATGATCCTCCAAAGTCACTTTGTAGGAAGAGTTCAGCACCTCACAGGATTCAGCACACAAGTGGGGGGATAGATTAACACAATAAGCATAACACCTTTTCCTGCACTGTCTGGTCCCTACAGCCAATTAAAAGATTTCTGGTACATAACTGCTGTAATGGAAAGCTGCCACACACTGGTTTATGACCCCAGATTTGTTGAATCTCACTGATACATTTTCAACCATTAGAACATGCAATATCCTTGATGGCATTTTTGAGAAAGTGTAATAAAAACAAATAAAACTGTGGTTTTGCTGCTCATCTGTCTGCGTTTGATGATGTCACGTAATGCTTCCAAGATTGTGTTTCCCAACTTCAATTGGGAAATGAGAATGCATATGAGAGTGCTGCAGAGACAATCTGCTCAAATTAATTTATTTTATCAGAAAGAGAAAGGATTTATTTTGTGTACAGTTTGAGATTTTTTTCCCCACCATAGTCCATTTCTCTTTTGATTTGTATGGGTCTTTCATACAACAGAAGATACAGGCCCTTTTTTAAAATAGGAAAATGTGGTTGTAAAACCACATGAAATGGTAATGGGACTCAGGGACAAGGGGGGATGGGGTTGAGGAATTGATACTACTTCCCAGGTTTTTATAAATAAATATTATACATCATCCCTAATAACCAGTGGGCTCAGTGGATAATGTTCTGTTTTTATACCTGGAGGTGAATCCTAATAAAATATTTGGAAAATAGACATTTTTTTAGTTCAATATGGTAAGAAAAGCATTTTTAAGCTGACAGTCTCTTGAAATCACAGATCTAGACTGAATTATGGATCACTAAAGTCAATGGCTCTTAAGCACACATTTAACGTTAAACACATGCTTAAGTGCTTTGCTGAATAGCAATGGGGTCCTAATGAGCGGTAGGCTAACAAGGACTCTAAAAAAAGAACTTGATTTAATTTTTTTCTGTAGGTGACATTATAAAGCTGCTTGGAACCTGCAGATAAAGGCAGATGAAATGATAGTGTTGAATGCTGTTAAACTTTCATCACACCATACAAAACATTTTGGTATTGCAAAGAAATCTATCTAGGCATTTCTAAGGGCTTGTCCACACAGACACTTATCAAGATGGGGAGTAAATCTACAGTGTGTTAGCCTGCTGCGCTGCACTAAGTTGCCATGTGGACCCTGTTACCATGTAGTGTAAATTCTGTAGTGCAGTTTGATAAATTCTGTAGTGCAGTTTGAAACAGCAGTAAGTCAAAGCACACTATGGAACTTTCCGTGCATGGCTAGCTAGTGTGTGTCAGACTAGTGCACTGTACATAAACACCCCAGCTTGCTGTGCATTAAGTCTCTGTGTGGACAAGCCCTAATGCACCTCTCAGCACTTAGCAGCTAGGTGCAGAAATGAACAGTATGAGATACCAACACTTAAGTGGATTCCCAGGTTTTTATAAATAAATATTACAAATCACCCCTAATAACCAGTGGGGCTCAGTGGATAATGTTCTGTTCTTATACCTGGAGATGAATCCTAATAAAAAATTTGGAAAATAGACTTTTTTATTTCATCGATATGGTAAAAAAAAAAAAAAACATCCCTACTAAATTAATCCCAGTTAGCACTGAGAGAAATGTTTCCACCAAAACTTATTTTGGAGAATAATGCAGGCTCAAGTTGACCAAAACATTTCTCAAATTTGTGTAAAATTTGCCAAGTTGTCTTAGTTGAGGAAAAAAAGAAAAATCTGAAAAAAACTGAGTTGTTTTATTTAGACATTTTCAAAGTGACACATTTTAATTTTTTAATTCAAAATGACAATTTCAAAATTTCCTTCAAGTTTATTAAAAAAAATCTTTAAAAAATATCAAAATCAAAACAAAGGGTTTTGTTTTGGGTCGAATTAAATGTTTTGTTTGACCCAAAACACGTTTGTTTTTATACTTTTTGGTTCGCCAATATTTTCTTTCAGTTTTTCAGAACTGCCAGTGACATGAAAAAATTAGTTATTACATAACTTTAATCCCAGCTAAAACTAACCAGTATTCCCAAACAATCTGAAGATCATTTAAATTTATCATCGTCTATGACTTGCTTCTTTTTCAAAAAAGCGAGACTGCCAGCCTGAGACTTTCTTCACTGAAAATTTAAAACCTTGGCAATTTATACCTTAAACTAAAAAGTTTCATGGTTCACATGTGCATGAGAATTTTGAATGCCAAGAGCATATCTCTCACCCAATTAATATTTTTCATAGTCGGGATTTATTTCTACTACTTAAGACCAAAGAATTTCATGCCATATTAATTGGAAATCTTTTGCTTTGCAGAACACCAACACAAGCAGTTTGTCCCTGGCTCCATGTACATGGAACACTTTCAGAAGAATATGGTCTGTCTAGAAGTACTATCTTGTGGCGTAAACTGAATCTACAGCAGAAATTTCAAAGTAAAAGGTCAATGACGAGAGATCTGTTGTTATGCAAATGTTTTAAACAATGTCCTGTCCAACTTGGTTTGGCTTGCGGTTAGCTGATTAAACAATCTATGCCAGTTTCATAAACTAGCAGGGTTTCTGAACAAGGGCGTGGTCCTGATTTGTCTAGGACAGTCCTAGGTTTTTACAAACAGTCCTGATGACCCAATGTCCTGGAACACAAGGGAAGATTTCCTGCCTGCCTGCCCGACTATTTTTTTAGAAAGTTCTGAGGCAAGGTGGGGTTCTCATTAAGTTATTGCACAAAAGAGCAATCACAGAAAGATCTGGCTGCAGGGCAGAAACTCGACTGATTCTTGGCTTCTGGGCTTTCCACAAAGAATACATCTGCAGTAAGAGTGAGGACACTACAGGGGGAGAGGTAACTGTTTGGGGAGGCATGGGATCTCCATGGGTTCAGCTAGTTAGTAGAACCCTCAACGTTTTGAGGCCTTGATCTGAGAAACTCATTAAATTCACCAGGATGTGTTGACTCAGGCCATCATATTGTGGTGAGAAACCCAGCACTGCTATAAATCAGTCTAGTGTACAACCTATTCATGTATAAAGCACACTGCTGGAGCTCTGCTAATAAAAGAGCATTAACCCTTTATCTGTGTGTTTGCCTAGATTTTCTTCTACAAGACACTAAGGGAGGTCTGGAGCCTTAAAATGATGTGGTGGGGTGGGGGACAAGAGAATAGAAGGAACCTGGAGCCCTAAAAAAGCAGCTATAGAGGGGAGTAGAGGACACTGGGCGCACCAAAGAGTATCTTTGGTGAAATGGTGGGGGAGAAGGGGCTCAGAGACCCAAAGAATAGGAAGTTACTTACCTCAAAGTACAGTAGCTGGAGGTTCTTCGAGATGTGTGATTCCTATCTGTATTCCACTGTGGATATGCATGTGCTCTATGAGACTGGAGCCTGAGAATTTTGAAAGCAGTGTCCATTGGTCCACACATGTGACTTGTCTCACCTTGTGCCCCTGACCGAGGAGATAAAGGGTGGGGCGGAAACACTGCCTCTCCATTTCCTACTCTGCTGTGAACCAAAAGATGATCCAAAGCAGAGGGGAAGGAGGGCAGGTAGTAGAATACCCATACAGACTACATCTTGAAGAACCTCCAGTTACTATAAGGTAAGTAACTTCCTCTTCTTTGAGTGCTGGTCCCTATGTATATTCCACTGTGGGTGACTGACAAGCAGTACTCAAGTAGGAGGAGGGTACGAGGATGCAGGTGGCAGAACCGAACGAAGGAACGCCATTCCAAAGGATGTATCAACGATATGGTCCTGAACTAAAGCATAATGCCTTGCAAATGTGTAGATAGATCTTCACAGCTGCTTTGCCAATATCAAGTAGAGGCACTTCTTGAAGCGATGCCATACAAGTAGCTTGCACCCTCATGGAATGAGCCCTTACCCCATGAGGGGGAGGAAGATTAAACATCTGATAGCAGAGCAAAATACAGCTCTCTTTTGAGGATGGGTGACATTTTTGAAAAAACACATAAGTGAATTCACTGGTTTAGGTGAAACTCTGAAACTACAGTGGAGGTGAATTGAGGGTGCACATATAATGAAACTTTGTCCCTATGGAATATAGTCTAAGGAAGATGCTCCATCAGCACTCCAAGCTCACCAATCCTCCTGGCTGAGATGATGGTTACCAGGAATGCAACTTTCATGGATAGGAGAGACATGGAGCAAGAAGCTAATGGTACAAAGGGAGGCATGGTGAATACCGAAATAATAAAATTTAAGTCCCATTGGGGAGCTTGCTTTTTTATTGGCAGAAAGGTTCCGATTAGGCCTTTCCAGAATCTGTTAGTGTGTGTGTGAAGATTGAGTAACCCTCTTAAGGTGAATGGTATGCACTGATTGCCGCCAAGTGGACATATAAGGAGCTCATGGACAAGCCTGCTATCTTTCGGGAAAGAATATAGTCCAAAATAAGAGAACTTGTGTGGCTATAAGTCTTTGATTGCCCATACAGAAAAATGTCTCCACTTGGTAAAATAGCATTTTCTAGTGGAATCCTTCCCAGAAAAGATGCTCTGTACTGCATCAGAACATAATATTTCTAAAACTATTTACAGATAAAGGAATAAAGACGAGCTTTGGACACTGGAGGTTCCGACCCAGACTCGCAGCAGCGAGAAGGAACTGGAGAGGTAGTCGGTCCGACCCACCCTTTATCTCCTCAATCAGATGCACAAGGAGACTGAGGGCACGTGTGGACGAACAGGCACTGCTTCCAAAATTCTCCAGCTCCAGATGCACTGAGCGCATGCCTACCTACAGTGGAATACACATAGGGACCAGCACTTGAAGAAGAACAGATACTGCTAGATACTAACAGATACTAACAGTTCAAATCACTGCCTAGGCGGGGTTCGTTCACGACACTGTGCAATGAATAGATCGGGATGTCAGCAGCAGTGGAGTGCTCAGATGTAGCTCCTGTTCGTAGCCAGAGAGGATCCTTATATGAACACAGCCTCATGTAGAGGCAGGGGAGACGCACATTTTCAGGAAATCAAAACTACATATTTAAGTTGATGAGGAAGAAGTTTAAGACCCCAAAGTGGGTCGCAACCCCATTTTAATGGGGTCACCAGGGCTCTCATTAAACTTACTCGGGCCCGGGGCTGAAGCCAAAGTCCAAGCCCCACCACCCACGGCTGAAGCACTCAAGCTTCGGCACCCCACACGGCGGGGGTGCTCAGGCTTCGGTCCCCCTTTCTGGGGTCTTCTAGTAATTGTAGTTGTCAGAAGGGGGTCGTGGTGCAGTGAAGTTTGAGAAACTGTGTTCTAGACACTTCTCTATTGTCACAGAATTTAAACTAATTAATAGACTTGTCCAGATAGCTTCCTGGTGAACATCTGCTTGGAAGTGTAATGTAGGATAATTAAATGCTCCTACAAAGGTTCGACACCAGTAATTATTTTTTGTGGAAAGACATAAGTAAAAATAAAGGCTCTCTCGTATGTTGCCAGTGGTCTACATTTGGGTTTCCTGCATCAGTCCCCTTTTAAGAGAAATATCATTTGTTTCTATTTAAAAAAAATGATGAATGTATTTCTAGGGTTAGGATTAGGCTGGAATTTTAAAGGCTGCTTTATCAACACACTGCTGATTTGATCTGATTATAAAGAAAAAGATCATGAAAGGCAATTAAGAAGGGCATGGGTGTTGTTTTTTTTAAACATATATCTGGTCAGAAAATAAATCAGTAAGGCTTTGCTCACATATATGAAAGATAATAAACTGTACAGACTTTAATATAGTCTAGAAATTGTTTTAGAAAAATAAACAAATCAAATGTTGATATTTATGACAAAAAGTTCAATTTCAGAAGGGAGATTTAATCAAATGAACTATGAACAATAAAAAATGGCACTTCAGTTACTGTCCCTTAAGAACAACTTTAAAAAAAAAGCAACTTTAAAAAAATAAAAGGGATTTTTGTTCTGAACTGTTTCTTGAAGTTTTTAAGTTTTGAGTCTGTAAAACCAGACCACTCACTTACCCAGGACTGAAAGAGAAGAGAAAGGAAGATTTAATTCTAACTAGGGAAAGACAGAGACATAAATTAACTCTCAGAAAAACTGCAAGTTATGAAAAACCAAAAAATACAAAAAACGTTTGTAGTCTTATGAGAAGGAAAATAATAAATTAAAATAGATGTTGGTTTTTCTCTGCAGATTGCATTTTCAAGAACCATTTCAGCACCTTAATTTAGATTTTTACTGTGGCAACGACTTTTTCTTTTCAAAAGAATCCATTATTTTCTAGGCTACTATCAATTCATGAGCTGTACATCACTCACAGAGAAAAATGAAGTGCAGAAGAAAATATAAATTTAATATACCCATAGTCCTTCACAGATTAAATGGGCTTGTGCTCATAAAAAAACAATGTATTCATACTCATCAATATACCCCTTGCCATATGTAAATTTTAAACACACTACCACCATATTTCATAGTTATAACAAAGCTTGCTAAAAATAAGTTCTGTAAACATTTTCAGAAATTAAATTTTATTGTGATACTATCACATATTCTTGCTGATCAAGAGAGAATTTTAGGAGTAGAAGTGTTTAGACTGAATTTTTATACTGTTTATAAGAACTTCACTGGTAGTATGCTGTAATGCCCAAAGCTATAGGTACTGTTGCCCACTAGAGTTTATATTTATAAGTACATAGGGCAGCAGTTTTTCCTTTTAAACTAAAAGATTTAGTCTAGCATACATACAATATATGTGTTGTTATACCTCATTAACATATCTTTTTACGTTCTAAACGTGATACAGCTTCAGTTACATATTCAGTTATGGACATAAGTCTAGCCTAACTTACAAGATCATGCACTCAGCACTAATCTAACTCTGCTTTCCACTGAAGTTTTACCATTAACTTCAATTGGACCAGAATAAGGCTAACATTGAGCATTTTTGGAAATCCCACCCCAGCCAATAATAGGCCCAAAAGTAAGTTTGGCTGCCAATATAAATGCAAGTGAAACGTCTCCAATTTTACAGTGTCTGTTTGTCACATCCACATTACATCTTTGAATGGGATTTTCAAAACTACCTAAGGAGTAAGGCACACATTGAAAGTCAGTGGGACTTGGATGCCCAAGTCCTTCAGATGCCTTTGAAACTCCCACCTTTCATTTGCATTGTAACATTATTCACAGCATTTTAAAGTATTTAATTTTACTTTTAAGTAATGGGGACAACAATGTTTAAATCAACAGTTGCTAAACCAAACAAGCAGGAGCAGAAAAAGGATTTCCACATATTATGATTTCAGAAAACTTTGCACCTAACTTTTCAAAAGTGGGGCCCTAAAGTTAGGCTCCTAGTTCTCCATTTAGGCACCCAAATAAGTGGCCTGATTTGCGAAAGATTTGAACAGCTCCCCAGAGACTGACGTCCATGGGAGCTGCTGGCAGCTAAGCACATATGAGAATGAGGTTGTGTATTTGTCAAGGGAGGCAAGGCCTTGTTTCCAACTTGATGGCCTTTCTGTCTGCATGTAGTACAATAACTTTTGAACTCTCTATCTGATCAATTTCAAAATTTCAGGGAATATTCTAGGCTTCATTGGGCAGAATCCTATTGATTTTGGTGAAAAGTAGAAAACCAGAAAATCCTCACCCCACTCCAGTCTGCTTGACCCTCACAGGATCCCTCACCCCTTCCCATTTTTGGCCAGTCCCCCCAGCCGGGATCTCTCCCCAATTAGTCAGGCCCCTCGCCAAACAGGTACTCAAAATACCTATGGGGAAGGGACATGGGGTAGAGCTGGGTTTACAGTTTGGCCTGCTTTAGCAATGAAGTGTGCAAACCTCTAGTTTAGGTGCCTAAATGTGGATTTAGAAGCCTAATTTTAGGCTCCACTTTTGAAAATCAGAGTCTTTGTAAACATACAGGATTTTTTTCTACTCTTGAAACTACCTCTCTGATCTTACTCCAAGATAGAGACCAGACCTAAAAGCAAACTTCTTCACTCAGCTGTACAAACAAGGTACTTTAATACTTGAGAGCTTTTAGGATGGATATAAAACTAGTTCTCTGGCAGTCACACACTTTCCATGCTCAGCAGGATATTCTATTATAGGGAAAGGGGAGTAGATACATTTCAGTGACTTGATAGTGTTCATGGAGATTCTACAGCATGAAAACAAACAGCCTCTCTCATAAGATTCTGAATCCTGATATTCCTTCTGAAACTGAACAGCCAATTAGAAGAAAAAGTGTACTCTATTGTGTGATTCATTGACTGAATTACCTATTTCAGAGTAGGTTGCACAGCATGGAATTTCCTCAGTGCCATCTTATTGAACATAACAGTGTCTCCTCAACAACTACAACCCTTCTGTGTTTTCAAGCTGTATGTTTACTTGCTATAATAACCCTAATAGAACAGCTGACAGCATACAATAATAATAATATTGGTTCAAACTATTCAATGGAACAAAGGAATTTAATCACATGCAGTCATATATTTCAACAGTCCTTTGTGGATTTTAGCTCTTCCCATTTCATAGCAATTACTGTTTAGATTTTCTTCTTAATCATCTTCCTTGGCTTCAACATTGCTTTACTATAGGAAGGGATGGGCAAACTGGTTTGGGAGCAGTAAAGAAGCAACAAACTATCTAACCAAATATTTTTAAGTTTGGTAATGTTCAAGGGAGTTGCAAGGCTCCTCCTGTCTCCATCTTTGAACTTCCTGTTTTTTGGCTGTGACATAGTGTTTTGAGCTCTCTGGGGAAAACACAAAGTGTTTGAAATTTTGATTGAGATTTTTGAGTGATTCCAATCTCCATTTTGAGCTGTGATTTTTGAGTTTGTTTGTTCGTTTTTTTGTTTTTTTTTACACTTTGTCATTGCCATTAAAGGGGAGGAGACATTACTGAGTACGAGACAAAATCATACTTTTGCTGCTGGGCTACTGAGGTAGCCTAAAGTTGGCTCAGGTGAAGTATATATTCATAGATGTGCACTGAGACTGCTGGCAGATAAACTAGTGTCTCAGTCATCCTCAGAGTGTGATTCCTCATGGCCGACAAAGTTATCATCAGTTCCAATTGGTTTACACTTTCGAGACAACAAGCAACCCAAATCAAAATCTTTGTCAGCCTCTACAGTGAATGCTTGAATGCAGACACAACGGTGAGGAGAGGAAGGGTTTTACTCTTCTATATACATCTTCAACAAAGGGACACAAATCACAAAAACACCAAACATGAGCTCAAGGAGATGAAGTCAGTATGGATGGCTAAAGGTGACCGCCCCATAGGACATCACATCTCAGGGGAGCATTATGCGTTTGGAAGGAACTCCACTGTATAAAGGAACCTTCTCTTGCCAGGTGTTTCCTTTAACTTCCCCCAACTTTCTACCTCTATGAAGCTATTCTGTATTTTCTCTTTTACTTTCTGTACTGACACACACCATATAAAGTGATTAAATTTTCTTACCAATATTAGGGTGTTTCAAAAGGCGACAGATTCTAGCTTCCCTTTCCAATTTCTGGTGATCTGCAAGAGAGAGAAACACAATCGTAACTTTTTTGTTTAATCACGAAAAGGCACATCTTTCTATATAGTACTGTGAGTTGAAAAACATATGGTACAGTATGTGACATGGTCGTTAAAATGTATCCTCCTTCTCCTATTTAGAATCATGATTGTACATTTAAATTGTATGCCACACTGAATCAAGATACTACATCCACCCCTTGCTTTGCCTAGCTGCTCAACCTATAGTAGTTGTAGAAAATCAAGCTGCTTTCTCAGTGGGAGATGGGACATATTCACACCATGACCTATAATTATCAGATGATAAACTATGATTATAGAATTAATCAGAATGAAGACAGCCCTGAATCTTTAGAAAAATTCTAATCCTAGACTATTAAGTGTTTCAGTGATGCCTAAGGTACTAAGTAATCACCAATGAAGTGCTAATATTCCATTGTAAAGACAACACTTTTCAACATGCTAGGGCATTATACCAACACAGTGGTGCTATAGGAGGATTGAGTAGCTAAATGATCAACAGCAGCATCCCCCCACAATGCCTATATTACACTACTTCTCAATTAAGCTGATTACCTGTTAGCCTAAGGATAACATATGCTCTTTTGCCATTTATTCTTAAAGGTGTTTCTTTGTTGTGGGTTGCTCTAATGTGGTCCCTGTGTGCCAACACAGCCTAACAAACAAACAAGAACTTGTTCATAAAAAGTTATAGATATCAGATGTCTGGAGAAATATATTCTTCTAATGGACCTTGAAATCTTGTTTTCAGGGTCTTGTAGGGCAAAACTTACAAAGAGACAAATGGAAGGTAATTCCTTTCATTTGTTCCTTTTAATTGATGTGGACCAGTTCCTCGTCATAATCCGACCCCCTCTACTTGTTTGTGTTTTTGTGATAGAATGATGTAAAGCACAGTTGTTTTATAGCTGTGGAGTAACAAGATGACCACGTCTTTGACCACATCTTTGAACACAACCTGAGGTCAACAAATTAAATTATAGATCTCTGACAACAGCAACAGGATCAGAAACAGAACAGCATCAACATCTATCTCACAAATACTGGATGTCACATCAACAGCATCTTACACACAGCATGCTGGTGCTTAAGGACAACAATGTTGCTATATAAACTAAGGCCCATAAATTAAACTATAGATCTTTTAATGTCATCATCATCATGTTTACAAAGTGTTATAGCCTCATCTTTCTTCCAGAGCAGAGTCCACTTCAGTAGCAGTCTCACTGTGGCTTGGCCTCATAAGCCAGTGTGCAGATGTTCAAGGGAATATGCAAAGGCATATAAAGGAAAATATAATGAGGATAATGGATAAACAAATAGTAAACTGGAAAATGGAATCACTCCCAGCCTCCTCTTTGCTTATCTCATATGCAGAAAAAGGGGAAATCAACTGCAGTACAATCAAATGAGCCAGAAAAAAGTAAGACAGAAACAGCTGTTGACTGACAGTAGTTCTAGGTTGTCTTTGGTATTGTCTGTCTGCCAAGTGGAATCAACTCCTGACCACTGAGGCTCTCTCTCTTTTTCTCTTTGGCCCCCACTTACTACATGAACTGAAATGGTGACCAAAATATACAGTGCCTGCTGTGTGTACATAAAGCAATCACTGACAGGTTTTCTGCATAGGGTTGAACAAGACGCAGCATATTTGTTATTCGTGCTCGAAGTGTTTCTTCATATTATCCTTCTCCTCCATGTCCTGTTCTTCAACACCACTAGCACCAGCTGAATGGCCTAGCTTTAGTAATCACATGGATTCAGGCATGTATGCATTTTAACGAAGACAGTGCCTGTGGGGGGAGAGATATGCCTGTAACTGAATAAAGCACCTTCTGTGCTAAAAAGACAGTTGAAGTAAACACTTAAGGGGAGACAGCTTAAATGTTAAATAGCTACATGAAACAGGACTGGCCACATATCCCTCTTTACCTGTCAATACAGAGAAGTGTCTTTATGGGCAGACACAACAATGGTAGCTGGCAGATATCCATCAACCCTCTCTGTGGCCAGAATCTTCTTGTAGCTTTCAGAAAATCCTGACAGTCTTCCAGGCCCTCTCCACCATAGCCATAGCACCAGACCCTATTGCACATGCTCCTTTTTATGGCATGATGCTGCCCAGCATTTGAACCAGGGCCCTTGTGCAGGCACTTAGTTAATTATTCTTTGCTTCCAGTGGTTTCTGTCCTCTGTGTTTTTAAATCTGAGGTCCTGTAACAGGCTACTGATGCTTGCCTGAAGTTACTTACCTTATTGTAACAAGTTCTTTGAGATGTGTGGTCCCTATCTGTATTTCACTGTGGGGTACGCATGTGCACCATGCACCAGGGTCCAGAAGAATCTTCCAAGCAGTGTCCATTGGTCTGCACCTGCACTCTTGCTCTCCTCCTTCACGAGGATGTAAGACATGGTGCGGACTGACCACCTCTCTAGTTCCTTCTCTACCACAAATCATTTAAAGATCCGAAACAGGGGGGAAAGAGGGGCGGCTAATGGAATACAGATAGGGACCACACATCTCGAAGACTCCAGTGACAATAAGTTGAGTAACTTCCCTTTCTTCTTCGAGTGCTTGTCCCTACATGGGTGACTGACAAGCAGCACTCGGTAAGAAGGAGGGTGTGAAGGAGCAAGCAAGATAGGATGCATATAGGATCGCCACCCTAAAGGATGCATCATCTCTGGAGGCTTGAACTCGGGTGTAGCACCTTGTGAACATATGAATAGAGCTCCACATTGCTGCTCTGCAAATGTCAAGTAAGGCCACTCATGAAGTGAGGCTACCGAGGCTGCTTTTGCTCAGGCGGGGTGAGCTCTCGCCCTGTGTGGTGGAGATGCACCAACTAATAAAGTAGGATACAGCACTTAGAGGTCCTCTGAAGGGATGAAGGTTGTCCTCTCATTTGTTCCACTATAGCAGGGGTAGGCAACCTATGGCACACGTGCCGAAGGCGGCACGCAAGCTGATTTTCAGTGGCACTCACACTGGCCGGATCCTGGCCACTGGTCTGGGGGGCTCTGCATTTTAATTTAATTTTAAATGAAGCTTCTTAAACATTTAAAAAACCTTATTTACTTTACATACAACAATAGTTTGGTTATATATTATAGAATTATAGAAAGAGACCTTCTAAAAACTGTTAAAATGTATGACTGGCATGTGAAACCTTAAATTAGAGTGAATAAATGAAGACTCGGCACACCACTTCTGAAAGGTTGCTGACCCCTGCGCTATAGCAATGAATAATGTCAGTGACTTTCTGATCATTTTCATTTTTTGCAGGTAAAAAGCTAATGCACATCTCACACAGAGGGAACAGAAGAGACTTCATTCATCAGAGATGTGAGGCTTTGGGAAAAACAAAGGAAACAAAGGAAAGTATATTGTCTGATTTAAGGCAGATGGGTTGACATTTGCAGGAAACTTAGAACATAAGAATGGCCACACTGAGTCAGAGCAAAGGTCCATCTAGCCCGGTATCCTGCCTTCAAACAGGATACAGTGCCCGGTGCTTCAGAGGGAATGAACAGAACAGACAATCATCAAGTGATCTATCCCCTGTTGTCCATTCCCAGCTTCTGGCAAACAGAGGCTAGGAACACTATCCCTGCCTATCCTGGCTAATACCATTGATGGACCTATCTTCCAGTACATCCAATTCCCCCGACAATGAAAAAGTTGGGTCCATTTTCATCAGCGGTGAAGTCCATACTGTTGCTAGCACAGGAGATGGGGGTGGACTTCTTTCAGAGTCCCTGACGCCTGATGGTCTCAGTCTTCCTAATGAGGATTGGTGTTTCTAAACAGGGTTCTCACGGCTGCTGGGTACAGCTGGGAAAAGAGCAACAGATACTGCACATAGAGGAGATTCAGGAATCTCCGAGGCAGCAAAGGCAGCATTTGTGGTCACCACTGATTGGAAAGGAGCAAGGACAGAAGATGCAGTTTTCAAACCCTGATAACTGGGGCATAAATCTAAACCCTGCACCAGGGAGGCAGGGAGAATTACCTGCAGTGAGGATTACCGACAACTAACTATCCTGATAAAACTCTATAAAACTATATAAAAGTTAAGAATTTTTAAAAATATTTACTAAATGAGGAGAAAGAATCTGCTCCAGACACTGGAGGATTCTATCTCAAACCATGTAGCAGTAAATAGGAACTGGAAAGGCCGGTGTTCTGCACCACCCTTTATGCCCTAGGTATGACGCATGCGGAGATAAGGGCATAGGTGTGGACCAACAGACACTGCTTGCAAGATCCTTCTGGCCCCAGGCCTATGAAGCGCATGTGTACCTGTAAAGGGGGTTTACAAACCCCATACCGAGCATAGGCAGAAGGGAGAGGAGAGTCTTTCCTGCTTACAATCAAGCAACTTGATCACATCCCCACACAGCTGCCAGAACTGCCAATCCTTAAGACAGGCACCCACAGCTGTGGTCAACAGAGAAAACAAGACCTGCTATAAAGGGGAGAGAACAGAGCGGGAGAGGGAGGCAGGGAGGCCTGACACACCAAAGGGACTACAACCCTGCACCAGGCTGCCTCTGAGAAAGCAACCAGGAAGCAGAAGGAGATTGCAACTCTGGAATTCAAGGGCTGATAGACTTAGTTTAAGGTGTGCATTCAGGAACTGATCAGATTGGAAACAAAGTGAAGAGGGCCACTTAAGAGAAGCTGAGACCCCTACATAGGCCACACCCAGATATGTTGACAGTACCCCACAGTGGAATACACATAGGGACCAGCACTTGAAGAAGAACCACAACATATAAGCAGGTCATCATCTTGATGGAAAGTGTTAAGTGGATTTTGCTGCCTCAGTGGTTCAGCTATAAAGAAGGTGGGTGTGGCCCTCAGGCAGAGACAAATTTAGGTTTGGGGAAGATGGCTCCTGAGAGAAGGAACCCCAAGTGCAGGCAAATCAGGGAAGATGCCTTAGACTAGGAGAAATAGGGCGATTGAAACCTGAGATGAAGGCTTTGCCTGGAGTTTCATGGATGTAGTTTTGGAATTAGCATTTGGTTAGCAAGCCAGACCCCAAGGAGGGGTGATTTTATATGGATTCTATGAAAGCACAGCTTTGTTTGGAGTGGAAGGGACATCACAGGCTTACACATCCATCAATGACCTGTGTGCAACACTTCCCGTAACAACATGCTTTTGTAAATGTGACCACCTTCGAAGAGAAACCACCTGTCATCAGCAACTACACCTCTACCCCAATATAACGCGACCCGATATAACACGAATTTGGATATAACGCGGTAAAGCAGTGCTCGGGGGGGGGGGGAGAGGCCTGCGCACTCCGGCAGATCAAAGCAAGTTCAATAGAACCCGGTTTCACCTATAACGCGGTAAGATTTTTTGGCTCCCGAGGACAGCATTATATCGGGGTAGAGGTGTACTTGCACAGGCCACGGAACACCAATCCTCTCCGGGGTGAAAACCTTTGAAGAGAGACCACCTCTTACAAGCGACCACTTTTGCTAACTCCCATGAGTGGTCACTCTGGACAGGTTTTACGGTATCAGAAACCAGTTTATGGCTGCAATTGCAAAAAGGTCATCAGAAACAGAGAATGTAAATGAAAATGAGACATGCATGGGGGCTCTTTAGAATTACCACAATAATGGAAGAGCTTGGACAAACCCTCTGAGAGAAATATTAAACCTTTTCTATATCATTCCATTGTGCTGATAAAAAAAAGTTCTTAAAAACCCAGTGGATTACTGAATATGATGGGATTATAGACATTGGACATAGTGTCATAATGCCACACAGCATGAGGTTGGAATGCTAAGCATAATCCACAAGGCCCATATGGACACTGAGAAGTGTAAGAAAAACAGCCTGAAATGCTCTATTCTGGCCAAACACAAACCATGCCATCAACGATAAGGCATCCAAGGGTGGACTCTGCAGCACATACGGGATATAGAATGCAAAAGAACCACTGATACCACAGGAGATCACAGTATTCTCTCAAAGGGATTCCAGACAAATTAACAAAAGCTAATGGTCCTCAATTTACGAGTAGTTCATTCTGGCAAATCTCTTTGACCAATCAGTTGAAGCACACCTTATCAAGATCTTAGTATTCATAATTAAATATGTTAGCAGAAAGGTCAATGCAAGTAGCAAAGAATTTCACTGTAAAAGTTCTGCTGAGTTCAACAAATCCATATTTAGTACTTTTTTAATATTTCAGCACACCTCACAAATGATTTTCTAGGATCATCAGTTCAGAGATTTTGGGGCAGAAAATAAAAATCTTAGTGTCAACATCTAACAAGCTTCTTGAGCTAAAGACAAATAAACCTGTAGGATTCACAAAAGTACCACCGTATATACTCGTTCATTAGACCGTTCGTTTATAAGCCGACCCCCCAAGATGGTTAGGTAAAAATAGCAAAAACTGTATGACCCTTTCATAAGCCGACCCTATATTTCAGGGGTTGGCAAACTTTGGCTCCCGGCTATCAGGGTAAGCCACTGGCGGGTCGGGATGTTTTGTTTACTTGGAGCATCTGTAGGCATGGAGCCCCTCAGCTCCCTGTGGCCGCGGTTTGCCGTTCCCAGCCAATGGGAGCTGCGGTCCTGCAGCTCCCATTGGCTGAGAACGGCGAACCGCTGCCACAGGGAGCTGAGGGGCTCCATGCCAAACCGCGGCCACAGGGAGCTGAGGGGCTCCATGCCTGCAGATGCTCCAGGTAAACAAAACGACAATGTATTAGATATTCAATTCAATGATTCCATAGAGTTTAAAATCATCAAATTTTGGTGTAGACCCGTTTATAAGCCAACCCTGATGTGTCACTTTTTTACCAAAAATATTCGGCTTATAAACGAGTATATACGGTATCTATCAGGAACCTAGAATAGAAGAAATAGTACAACAAGATTGCCAAACTCCTATTCNATGCAAAAGAACCACTGATACCACAGGAGATCACAGTATTCTCTCAAAGGGATTCCAGACAAATTAACAAAAGCTAATGGTCCTCAATTTACGAGTAGTTCATTCTGGCAAATCTCTTTGACCAATCAGTTGAAGCACACCTTATCAAGATCTTAGTATTCATAATTAAATATGTTAGCAGAAAGGTCAATGCAAGTAGCAAAGAATTTCACTGTAAAAGTTCTGCTGAGTTCAACAAATCCATATTTAGTACTTTTTTAATATTTCAGCACACCTCACAAATGATTTTCTAGGATCATCAGTTCAGAGATTTTGGGGCAGAAAATAAAAATCTTAGTGTCAACATCTAACAAGCTTCTTGAGCTAAAGACAAATAAACCTGTAGGATTCACAAAAGTACCACCGTATATACTCGTTCATTAGACCGTTCGTTTATAAGCCGACCCCCCAAGATGGTTAGGTAAAAATAGCAAAAACTGTATGACCCTTTCATAAGCCGACCCTATATTTCAGGGGTTGGCAAACTTTGGCTCCCGGCTATCAGGGTAAGCCACTGGCGGGTCGGGATGTTTTGTTTACTTGGAGCATCTGTAGGCATGGAGCCCCTCAGCTCCCTGTGGCCGCGGTTTGCCGTTCCCAGCCAATGGGAGCTGCGGTCCTGCAGCTCCCATTGGCTGAGAACGGCGAACCGCTGCCACAGGGAGCTGAGGGGCTCCATGCCAAACCGCGGCCACAGGGAGCTGAGGGGCTCCATGCCTGCAGATGCTCCAGGTAAACAAAACGACAATGTATTAGATATTCAATTCAATGATTCCATAGAGTTTAAAATCATCAAATTTTGGTGTAGACCCGTTTATAAGCCAACCCTGATGTGTCACTTTTTTACCAAAAATATTCGGCTTATAAACGAGTATATACGGTATCTATCAGGAACCTAGAATAGAAGAAATAGTACAACAAGATTGCCAAACTCCTATTACGGGTGGAGCTGAAATTTAGATTTCAAATATAAAGTGGCTGGCAACCTACCTAGGTAACCCAGATACCATAAAATAGGGATATAATCCCTGGGTAACCCTAACCCAAATCACCTAGATTTATAATCTTTGGAGAAAATCTGAATGACAGTTCTATAAAGACTTCCAGTGAATCAACAGATAGTATAATTAGGGACCCTGAGATTGTCAGAGTAAGAGTGGTAATAGAAATCATGTTCAGTAATGCTAATCATGTTCAGTAATGCTAATAATTAAAGCATCATCACAGAAGCCTGAAAAATGGCCTAGAAATGCCAGCAGCACAAAGAGGAAATGCTAAAGCATCAGAAGAAGAAAAGCTATTGAGATGTGGAAATACTGATGAAAAATACATTTTTAACTAAACTTTAAGCAGTTAAATGAAGACCTGCTGAAATGCTGTATGTATAAAACTCAGATAATTAACTGCAAATACTCTGAAGGTAGCAGGAACTTCCAAAGGCAAATAATGTAAGCTTGAGCATCAATTAAGTCAAAATTAAATAATTTTAAAAAATGCAACTCCAACAATTTCTTGGGGGATGGGGGGAACCACATCACCCAACAGCTGCACCACAAGATGTCTGGCTCCCTATACAGCAACAATTATGAAAATAATATTATACTGTACATTATCTTAGGCAAGCCAAAGTATTTGGTTATCACTGTGCAAATCTGTTTGGCATTATGATATCCTTCTGACAATATATTCAGTCTGTGAAAGAAATATGCACTACCCTGCAATAAATTTTAAATAATTAGGCTAGAGTATTAACTCTAACAGTATGCAATATGCAATCAAATGGATTTAAATTTACTCCTATCCAGTAGGGAACTGTAATCTGCTCTTACGTATATATTTTTTAAAAATTTGATAAGATCTAGTTTTAGGCATAGCTGAGATAGGGCTATTTGTAGGTTTTTGTGCTATTATGATCATATTATGTGAATGTTTTAAAAAAACATATAAATACCCTTGCAAAAAGAGAAACAGTGATCATAATGTTCATTTCATTAGGTTGTAAGTATAAATTTTCTTTGCCTAAGTATACATAATAAGAGTACTTCTGTGACCGTATACATCATTGTTGCAACTAAGGTCCTGTAGTGGCACCAAATCTTGTATAAAGGGGGTCAAATAAGATGTCTAAGACAAGGTTATGGTTTGCTGGTTATGATTACGCTATCGTTTTTATATTTAAAGTTATAAGTATTGGCTCTATACTGTCTGTATTTCAAACTTGTGCTATGCTGCTGGGTGACACCCCAGACTATTTGGCATCAGCACTGCCTAGCCTGCTTGATGGCCCATTAAGGACCATCAGCTATACAACTGACCCACTGAGAGAAGGCAGATACACCTTGTGACTCAGCAAGGTATGCAGGGTCTTGCCTATGGACAGAACTCTACCATTTTTTCTTGCCATGTGCCCGAATGCATGTCTTTGGGACAAAGAAAGCAGAGACCACATGGCAAGAGACTATAAAAAGCTGCTGCAGCTCCTCCATCTTGTCTTGAATCCTGCTTCTTACCTCTGGAGGGACTTTGCTACAAACGGAAGCTCTACACAAAGGACTGATGACCCACCCATCTGTGGATGTACTCCAGAGACTTGATTTGAACCTGCAGTTTATTCTATTACCGCTACAAGCCTGAACCAAGAACTTTGCCATTACTGTATGTAACTGATTCCATTTAACCAATTCTAGCTCTCATCTATATCTTTTTCCTTTTATGAATAAACCTTTAGATTTTAGATTCTAAAGGATTGGCAACAGTGTGATTTGTAGGTAAGATCTGATTTGTATATTGACCTGGGTTTGGGGCTTGGTCCTTTGGGATCGAGAGAACCTCTTTTCTTTTACTGGGGTATTGGTTTTCTTAACCATTCATCCCCATAACGAGTGGCACTGGTGGTGATACTGGGAAACTGGAGTGTCTAAGGGAGTTGCTTGTGTGACTTGTGGTTAGCCAGTGCGGCAAAACCAAAGTCCTCTCTGTTTGGCTGGTTTGGTTTGCCTTACAGGTGGAAAAACCTTGGGCTGTAACTGCCCATAACCAGCATCGTTACAACTTCCAAGATAAAAAATTGTAAATGCCCAAGTAAAAAGTATAATATTAAGTCTCTTTTAATACCACTATTTGTACTATTTTTGAAAAAAATATGAATTTTAAGAATCGAAGTCTATACGAAATATTACAATAAGACAAAGTACCATAAATCAACAACTAATAACATGGGTAAAAAGACATTACTTTTACACAAAAAGTTTTTCTTTTGGCAAATAAAATTACACCAGCTAAAAAAATGCTAAGATTGAAACACTACATATTTACTCTTAAATACAATCATCGTATATCACAATAAATATATGTTAAAGTTACTTCTGACAATATTGAAGAGTGAACAAATTTAAGAAACATAACCACCAAATACACACCAATGTTAGCATCTGAAACTAGACAACTATTTAGGACAGTGTCACTTTAAAGTTATAATCCTGTGTCACTCACCAATTAAGAAATGTAGGTAAAAGAACACTGACAGATTAAAATAAAAAGAATCCGTATCTGTTATTATTAACACCTAAAATTAAACAAACAAATAATTTGAAACTCTCTTGGTTTGTTTTCTATCACTTGTCCTATTTCTTTTACTTTTTTCACTTCTGTCAGCTTGAACAATGAAAATAAATGAAGCGGTTTCACCTGTGGTCCTGGTTAGTATCATTTTCCATCTCGCATACCAGCACAAAGTTGCAATAACTAAAGTTGCACGCAGTATAAGGGGATGTTGAAATCCAGCCCAAAACAAGTTTGCCTCAGAATAAAATAGGAAATATTTCCAATAATCTCAGGCAAAAAATAAAATATCATGGTGCAGATACTTAGCTGATGTAAACTGTCATAGCTCCATTGCCCTAATAGTACTCCTTTAAAAGATCCTAGGTTAAAGCACTCATAAGACTAGCACTCAAGGCCTGATCCTTTAAGATGTTGAGTGTCTCTGCTGAGCACTTGAACTCACTCTTTGTTGTGTTGGTTCTACTGGGCTAACAGCAGTAACAATAGCAGTAAAACACTTATAGTTGTATCATTGACTCTGAATACACACAGGTAGTTCATCTCTTATTATCACTACACAATAACTTTTCAAAGTTGAACCGGAGTCTAAGAACTGACATAATACAAAATTAATGTATCACTATAAACAAACACTTATTATTAAATTTAACAGAGAATAAAACTCAAATGCAAAATTTGACTAAAAATGTGGTCAGTATATTCTTCTATACGTAGGACATCATTTCCTTATACCACACAGCATAAGGTCAGAATGCTAAGCATAATCCACAATGCCCATATGGTTACTGAGAAATATAAGAACAAAGCCTGAAATGTTGTATATTCTGACAGGAAAACAGTATTCAGTACAAAGCACAATTTATATCAAATGCTGTAAATTTACCCCCATAACAGTTTTACTCTGTAAAATACATTTGTGACGTTATGAGTGTAATATAATATTTCATGAAAGGTGACAGGGCCAGAAAGAGTTAATTAACTCACAGAATAACCTGACCTAGGGATGAACCTTAAAAACTGGTTAGAAAGATAGGTAAATAAATAAAGCTTTAAAACGCAAGTCTGCATTGTTAGAGATCTCAAGGGTAAATGTTTGCTCAGGTCTTGTGGTGTCAGCAAACAAGTCTTGTCTATTGCTATAACTTTAATTCAAAGATCAAAAAAGTAGTATTAACATTTATGATACTTGAGTGAAATAGTATTATTGTTTATATGTCTCTTTAAAGGTTGTAGTAACCTGTAGCTGAACTGTTTAATGGATAAATTACCCTGTGCTAATTGCCATGATGTTTAGAGGAAGGAGAATTAAGCCTATTGTTTTCTCAGGCCAAAAGGCTGCTGGAAATGTATAAGAACCCTGGGACATGATCATACATCATCTCAGATCTGCTTTGGTTTCAAGAGGGGGGAACCTTAAGCCATAAGGATTGAGATCCCCAGTCTTTGACTGGAGCCACCCTGAATATGGACATTGGACTATAACCTATGGACTATTTCTAAAAGGACTTTTGGCAACTACAGGCTCACCTCTGCTATGTATCTAAACCTCAAGAATTGAATTCAAGTCTGTCTGTGTATTGATCTTTTAACCAACACTCTCTCTCTTTTCTTTTTTAATAAATTTTAGCTTAGTTAATAAGAATTGACTATAGCGTGTATTTTGGGTAAGATCTAAGTTATAATTGAACCTGGGTATGTGGTTGATCCTTTGGGATTGGAAGAACCTTTTCTTTTATATGATGAGATAAGATTCTCAATAATCATCATCATATCTGACAGGTGTGTCTGGACGGAGGCCTGAGGCTGGGTACTTTAAGGGAACTGCGTTGTTTGGACTTCTGAGTAACCTGTATGGTAATATAGAAGTTGTTTTGTGCTGGCTTGGAAAATCTAAGTATTGGAATATCCACCAGCGTTTGGGGTTTGTCTGCCCCGTTTTGTTTGCAGTTCACCCTGATTGAGTGACCTCAGCTGGCTCCAACAGGCAGCACCGTCACAACATTACAAGAAACTGAACCAATTGAGTAGATATCCTAGATTAAGTAAAGAGGTGCAAATACATGACACTTGGCGCAATCTTGTGATGTGCTCAGAACCTTCATCTCCAACTGACGTCATTATGATTTGAATACCATTTAGAGTGTGTTTTCTTTCTTTTTTTAAATGACATTCTGTACATGTTCTTTCAGTGAACTATATAAATTGCAATAGCACCACTCCAAATGTTAAGTGACTAGTAGAACAAATACAGTGACAAACTGAAGGTACTGAATTCTTCTTGCCTGCTGAATTTCACATTGTTCACTGTGCATCTTTAATTAGCACTTTCGCCTAAAAGATATCTTTCCCTCATAGCTTATACTCAGTTTCTCTTAATATCTATTTTCTAGACACAATCAAACATCAAATTGCAAGGAATTGCCAATTAATGTATCATGTGGATACAATGGGTGCACCCAGAGGTGTGTGAGTAATCATCACCACCACACTCTCGTATGTCTTACTGCTTAAATATCATGCTAAGGAATGTTCCTGCTTTCCTTGTGCACCCAAAAACTCTCATCAAGTCAATGGAAGTTTTGCGTGTGTACGGAACTCAGGATTGTGCCAGAAAACAAATGATCCATTCATGAGATTTCCTGTCTTTCAATAGCTGGATTTAAAATAATACAAAGTTCTGATACATTGGAACATATTTTACCCTGTTTTATATGCAATGTTGCTTTCAAAATACAAAGTGTTTGAGCTGAACTTTTATTAGGATTGTATACGACAATCTAAGCTTGTAATACATGACTTCCTAATTGCCAACAATTTAATTCATTAGTGTATTAATCCTGGTCCTTTGGGGAATCACAGCAAACAATGCCTTAACAGCACATCCAGCTAGATGTACTGCAAATATGAAGGTCCAATGAAACAGCACACTTGCTTTTTTCATAGTGCATGATTATTTCATGCTATAAAATGTTTATGCTTAATCCATATTGAGAAGCAAATCTTTGCATAAATATACCAAAGAATGAAATTTAGTTGAAGGCCAAATTACTGCAAACTAAAAAAGGAATTCATCTCATGTTGACAGTGTATAAATCATTAGTGCTAAGACCGTGTACACATCCCAATATGAGGGAGGAGGGGAGCTGAGCAGCAAGAGAAAAATCAGGCTTTAATGCCAAACATATAATCAAAAACGTAACATGTCAAGAAAGAGTTATATACTTATTTCTCTCTCTCTCTCATTTAGCTGTCTGTATGTCAATTATAAAAGAATTGTCTACCGCCTTCATATTTTTTCCACCTGAGAAGCTAAAAAACAGAGATACATTGGTAAAAATTAACACATACACAGAGATAAGAGAAACTCAAACTCAAGAAAACAGTCAGGACAATTCTATTTGTTTTGAGTTTCATTTAAAAAAAAAAAAACCCTCAAAATGCAAGTGAGGCCCTTAAACATCAGCAAGGTAAATCCAGACCTCTTTCCTGTGTTCTAAACTATTTTATTAAAACAAATCTCTTGCTTCTGCTGTAGACAAGCTACTGACATCTATTCACACTAATAAATAGTCAACATGATGGGAGAAAGGGCATGGGCTCTGAAATGATTTAGAGGACAGAAGCAATGGGAATAAGATTTTATAAATGGAAAGGGTTTTCTTTGAAAATACTATTTCCTGCAGCTAGATGTAGGTAACTTTAATGGAACATGTAGCTAAAGAACATACTGAAGTATATGACATGTTCAGATTCTACAACGACTAATGAAGCTCACAGAAACCTGGAAAAATATACAATATGAAACATTGAATTTGCGACACTGATTGTATGAATGGTCAGACTTGAACTCCTTGTGGATTACTAGGAACTGAAGGTTGTACCATTACCATGTATCCTTGACCGTAGATTTTTTAAGTAGTTATTTCCTCCAGATAGGCAATATCTTGAACTTGATTTCTGTGGCAAATCGTTTAAAGAATCTCCATATATGTTTGGTAATAAATGGGCAAATAAATGTAGGAATTTGAGGAGAGAGGGTGTTGGGGAGATAAAACTTAAAGTTTTGGAAGTATTTAACTTATTTATACTGAATATACGAGTTCCTTGGATGAGGCCATAACACATTTTGTAAGAGCAGAGTTATTAGCACTGCTGTCCTAGTCTAAATTTCCTTTTAATATGGTATCCTACACTTCAAATCCCAAACTGCCATCACAATACGCATGTACAAATTAAGTTTTCCAGCATGATAAGAACTCCTCTTATTACAATGGGGACACAGCCACACTTGAAACAAGCAGCTATGCAGAACATCAACATCATGGTCGGTGGACACAGTCTGAGAACCTAAGTTCTTCATCCTCATCATTGCTAAGACATCTGGATCTTTGATAAATTTAGTGGTTCATCCTAGAATGCGCCTACACCCCAATGCAACCAGTGTGACCAAAACTGAATAAAGTACTCCAGATGGAGCTTCATCTTGCATTACACAATAGCACAATTTTTCCCTTGCCTTTTTTTTTTTTTTTTTTTTAATAAAATGACTTGATCTTACTGCTATTCTTTGAGGCAACTGAACAACATGTTCCCATCTTCATGAGGCTCTCAACTTTTATTCCCTCACCCTTTTCATTGTTATTACATTCCAGAGCCCTAGCCAACAGTGGGCAGGTGACTTATTCAGAAAAATTTATATTTGCTCAAGTTAAAATCAACCAGGCAGCTCACAGAGCACTCATCTTTCTAAAGATCATCTGTATTTGACACTTTCTTTTAACTGTACCCAACTGCAGGACTTCTAAAGGTTTTCAGAGTCTTTCTTTGATAACTGGACTAAGGAATCCAATCAACTGTTTGATCCCGGTTTGGCTTTCTTCATACCATGCGGGTACCTGAATGGGAGATCATCTTCTTTTCTATGACAGTTTTAGGAATGCAAGCTATTTTTGGTAGGCAATACATCTTCAACCAGAAAAAGCTTCTACATCATTTACTCTGCTGTATCATCTCACCATACCCAGTGACTGGGAGCTGTAACACGCAGGACTGCTTCCAAAATCTCAGGACTTTGGATACAGTGATTGTTATCAGTGACACAGCTGCAGCAGGGAGAGAAGGAAGAATGAGATATGCCTTTCCAAGACAAGCTACAGAGAAAGCGGATCTTGAATCTTTGAGCTTCATTGTTTTCAAAACTGATCTAAGTTTGGGATAAATTATTTTCTTGACTTAAAACAAAAACAAAGCAAAAACAAACAAACGAAAACCACTAGGGTTGGTATTTTCAAAAGTACCCAAAAAGAGGTAATTGATGAAAAAATTTCCTGTGTGTTTACGCAACAAACTCCTTTCTGTATGATTGAGAACCCACAATTCATTAACATGGTTCAGTCATTAAGACCAGGATACAGTCCACCCAACAGAGCAGATGTTGCAGGCAAATTGCTGGATAAAGTGTATGAAAGAGAAACTGAGCAGTGTGCAAAAGGTCTAGAGGGTAAAATTGTTAACCAGAGTCTTGATGGGTGGAGCAATGTCCACAATGATCCTGTAGTATGTGCGTGTGTGACAACAGAAGGGAATGTCTTCCTTACAGAAACAATTGATACATCAGGAAATGCACACACAGCAGAATACTTACAAGAAGCAGCAGTAAAAGCTATAAGAAACTGGGGGAGGTGGGGGAAATGCAAATGTCTAGTATGCAGCTTGGTCACAGACAATTCTGCAAATGTATCCAAGATGAGAAGAAACTATTTAGAAGAGAGTCCCAAGCTAATAACATCCAGTTGCAGTGCTCATTTGATGCACCTCTTACCCAAAGACTTCGGTGTTCCAGAAATAAAGGCTAATGTTGTTGAAATTGCAAAATACTTCCCTAACAACCACTTTGCACCAGCTGCTCTGAAAAAAGTGGGAGGAACCAAGCTAACTCTCCCACAAGACGTGCGATGGAACTCAGTAGTGGACTGTTTTGAGCACTATATTAAGAACTGGCCTAATCTGATGACAGTTTGTGAACAAAATTGTGAAAAAATACATGGCGCTGTCACAGCCAAAGTTCTGAACATTGGGCTTAAGAGAAATGTTGAAAACATGCTGAGTACCCTGAAACCTATTTCTGTAGTCTTGAACAAAATGCAGGGAAATAGCTGTTTTATTGCTGACACTACTGAAATTTGGAAGGAACTGAGTGAGATCTTAAAAAGAGAAATATGCAATGACAGAGTTAAATTACAAGCAGTAAAAAAACAAATGGGACAAGCACTATCTCCAGCTCATTTTCTTGCAACTATTCTCAATACTCGGTACCAGGGTCAAACCTTAACTGCTGCAGCAGAGGAGTTGGCTATGACATAGACATCCAGCAATCATCCCTCCATAATGCCAACTATAATAAACTTCAGAGCTAAGAGTGACCCATTCAAGAAATATATGTTTGCTGATGATATTTTAAAGAAAGTCACACCAGTGAACTGGTGGAAGCCACTTAAGCACTTGGATTCAGAGACAGTTGAAGGGATAATTTTAACAGCAGTAGCGTCTTCTGCCGGTGTAGAAAGAATATTTTCTTCCTTTGGACTAATTCATTCCGAATTGAGAAATCATTTGGGAACTGAAAAAGCAGGAAAGCTTGTTTTTCTTTTCCATATTATGAACAAACAGGAAAATGAAGGTGAAGACGACTGAATTAGCTGCAGAAGCCAATATTTTAAGTTTCTCATGTTGACCTGGCTGACACAGTCGATTTAATTTTTGTGTTTTTTTTAAATATATTTCATTTAAGTATTTTAGTTAAAAACAATTATAACAAAAACAAACCTCATTTTAAAGAACTTGAATGTTTAACTAAATTCAAAAATTCATATGCTTGTTTTGTTAAAATATTATATGTTTGCTGTTGAAGAAAAAAAATCCAGAATACATAACGTTGTTGTTTTAGTTAAATATTACGTGATGTTCTCCTAATATAGCATGGCAAGAAAATCCTCCAAATATTAATGATTAACCTGTTGAACTGGAGATAGTTCACCTCCCAATGACATCATAAATATCTGCTTCAATTACCTTTGGTAAATGAAATAACCAAACAATCATTCATTTTCTGATATAGCTGTAAAACTAATCTGAAAAGTTTTCAAAATAAATCACTTTTAAAATGTATAGTGTGTACCTTCTAAAAATGAAACCTACATCTATCTCTGAGTTGTGAAGAATATGCATTAATGTTATAGCAACCAACAAGAATGCACTTTTATGTAGAAATCCACGATTAAATCGAGTCTTCCTGACTAGTGATTTAAACCAATTTGATTTAAATCAAATCCACCTTATCACAACTTCTGCAATATTGCATTGGAAGAAATTGGATGGCTCAACAGGCAGGTCCCAGGGCACTTAGGATTTTATAGGTCAGAACCAACACCTTAAATTCCATCCACAACCCATCATCCAGACAGTGCAGATCCCAGAGTACCAGTGGCATGCACTCAAAGCGAGTAACACCACTTAATAAGTTGGCAGCTATATTCTAAATAAGCTTTATTTTCTGGGTTGATTTATGGAATAGCTCCTTTTAGGATACACTGCAATATTCTAATCATGCAGTCACAAAGCTGTTGCTGATTGTACCAAAAGCCACATCTGAAAGGAAAGGCTGAAACCTTCTAGCCTGAAAAAGTACGATAAAAGCCTTTCTAGCACAAATCCACTCAACTTTATCCACAAAGGATTCAAAAATGCCCTTGTAATGGAAGGTTCTTTATGATTATGTAGAGGTAGATTATTAATTTAGCTGTCCACCACTTGAAACATCAATTGAACAAGACTTCATGAATGTTATGGTTGGTGAAGAGAACCTTTCTTTGCCTCTCACACAGCCGTACTGTAAGAAATGAGAAAAACTCCTTATAATAGAATAGTTCAGCATCAGTCTGTGACATCTACCACTTATACAAGGAAGCACGTCAATATCCCATCTTCTCACTAAATCAGGGGTCTCAAACACGCGGCCCGCGAGCTCCTCCCGGCCCCCCCGCCACCCCCCCCCGTTTACCTGGCCGACCAGCACCAGGGGCAGGGCAGGCTCCCTGCTTGCTTGCCCTGCGGCTGTGCCGCACCAGGAAGCAGCTGGAACCCGGGGGAGGAGGGGCGCAGGGGGGGGTGTGGCTGTTGCTTCAGGCACCGCCCCCAGCAGCTCCCATTGGCCAGTTCCCCATTCCCGGCCAATGGGAACTGCTGGGGGCGGTGCCTGAAGCAACAGCCACACACACCCCTGCGCCCCTCCTCCCCCAGGTTCCAGC